>JASAMW010006443.1:0-51138 GCA_030247985.1 Epsilonema sp. ZAB3_2
ACTGTTTATTTTATATTTTTTGTGGTTGTGATTTACAACTATTTTTGTTTACTTTCGCCTGAACCCCTACAAGACGATTTAGGCTGAAACATCAGCTATTGCCTAGGCCTTGTGCGATAAGTAATCTTATCTGTACTCTGGACTTTATTCAATGACTGTTCCTCCATCTGCTATTCCCAGCAATGGAAATTTACCGCTGTATCTTCATTCCAGCTCCTTGTTTCAGCGACGCCGCCTTCTGAGCTATCAACCCCAGAAGAGCCGCATCGCGGAGGATTTCATCGATAGTACGGAGCGGTTGCCTTTCAGACGCCGCTCCGTAGCAAGGAGACTGGAAGAAGCAGCGAAGAAGAAGAAGAAGGAGACCCGCCCGTCTACGGCTGCTGAATCCAGCACGCCTACGGAACCGGGTACCTCCGAATCAAGCGACGATTCGGGAGGAGGCGGAGGACGACGGATGTCAAAGAAGTCCAGGGAGAGGAGGAAACAGCACCTGCAGGCCTCAAAGCAGAAGAAAGAAGAGGATGCAGCAGCCAGTGGATCAACCACTAGGAAGAAGAAAACGCCAGCCGGACCTCTAGATCCGGAGAAGGAGAAGAAACTCCTTGACGAGATCCTTCAAGAAGAAGGTGCCCAAGTTGTGGATGAATCTCGAATGGGCGAGATCGAGCAACAGTACCGGCAAATGCTGGATGAAGACTCGCAAGAGTCGGGACGGAATCAGATCAGGGAGAAAACTCCCCTTTCTGTAGGCCAAATTGAGGCTGAAGCCTCAGATGAGCCTGTCCCAAATCCGGCAGAAGCACATGCCGAGGGTCAAGCAAAGGTGGTGGCGTTCAATATCCAACCTGGACAGCCAGGTTATGAGGAGGGAACGCCACCAAAAGGCCCAGGAGTGGGAGATGCTGTACCTCCACCACAACAAATTGAGCCCATGGATGAAGGAGCAGAAGGAGGCAGCACTGTACCCGCGTCAGACGCAGCTCCCCCTGTGACGATCACAGCGGAAGGCTTGGGCCAGGAACTAGGGAACCTGGTAACCATGGCAACGGGGCAATATCGACGCGTTGAAGTAGCGGCATTGTTTGCACCCAAGACAGAACCCGCAGGCGCGACGCCGGTGTCAATGGACGCGGCGGCCCAGGGTGGTGAAAAGTCAGGACAGGAGGCCATGGAGGTGGAAGAAGCACCCACAGCCACAGTGAAAACCACTGTGGGTAAGGAGGGAAGTCCGGAGGACCCACTCCTGAAAGAGATAAAGATAGATTGGGATAACCCATGTCCCTGGAATAATACCCAGGGGGCCATTGGGATACGCCCATACAAACCCACGGTTCCTCCTACTGTACAGCATTTGTGCAGCACAGTACCTCTCCATCCGAAGGTGGAAAGCACCAAGGAGGAGGGAGCATGGTACTGGCTGGAGCAGCGCCTAGTTCAGGCGTGGCAGCTCAACAAACAGCAGAGAAGGCCGAGACTTTTGCCTCACTGGATAAGATCCAGCAAGCCCTAGCGACTCGCATAAGTGCCAACGCTGCAAATATGCTACACGTGAATAACACGTTTAAGCATTGCAGCGACATGGAGACAACCTATTTGGCACGAGGGGCAGCATGTACTTTTCTGCCTCACATCCAAAAGGATCGCTGGGTAGTCATAAAGGCCATCTGCTCTTACTGGATGCAAGTCATCTCTGTGGAGCAGGAAGAAGTGGTACGCCAGGCCAAGACAGGACAGATTTTGATCTGGTTGCAGTGTGTCTATATGGACAACTTCAGGCTCCTGTCTGTTATTGGCTGGAATAAGGCAGATCTGGACCGACATGCAGAATTACTGCTTTATGTTGGAGCATGGGTGTGGCTCAATAACTTGTGCCCAGGGAATTTGATGGTGCACGTACAACTTGATCTTCTTCAGTACTTCGACGAAGTAGCTGTGGAAGGTGAAGAACTGCACTTTGCTTATGAGCCTACGGCGCGCAAGAACCCTGAGCGCACGATACCCACCTTCCAGATGAGTGTGACAACCAAGTCAGAAATTCTGACACGTATGCACTTGCCATGCAATGCAGATGAAGCAAAAATGCGTCTGCTACCACCTGAATGGCTGGATAAAGCAGAACGCATCATTGCATTGCCGTACGAGCACTTCCTTTTCGATGATGAGGAAGCTTATGGGGCCAGAAGCTGTCCAGAGAAGGTCTTCTATGTTATGCAACCCCCAATGCTGGTGCTGGATCAGCATGTGGCATTGAGGAAGATGGAGCCCCATAAGCGAGCGGCTTCGCTCCAAGCCAGAGCTGTGCAAGAAGGAGAATTCTTCTGCACTGAGCTCGGAGTATCAGCGATGCTCCCATTTGCCAATTGCCCGGACTTCGACGCGAAGTACGCGGCAGAACATTGGGACGGCCATCCGGTAGCCTCCACAATGAGGTCACGACCCTCCTTGGGACCTGTTCCTACGGCAAATCAGGTGATATCACACCACATCTTCTGGACTCACCACCGTGAGGTTGAGTATACCCAGAACCCTGATTGCCTCAAGGTGAAGAAACCTTCCCCTTGCCCTAAAGGTTCAATGCCTGACAGATGGTTTAAGGCCATAGGTCCCAGGGTACCTGTGAAGCTGAGCAGTCCTTCACGACGGATCGTCGACCCGGACCACGGGAGAGTGCTCCCGAAGTGCCCACCAGGATATGTCCCCATTCGAGAGGACTCCTTCAATGCGAAGACAAGTCCGACCGGGGCCGCCATGGGTACGATGGTGACGAGAATGTGGTTGGCGGAGTGGGGCCCTAAGTGGATAAAGCCGGTGTGCATGTTACCCGACTATGCCGCAACAGAGCCCCAACTTCGCCCCACTGTACCCTATGGCGAGAGCACATATCAACACTTTGGAAAGCCAAAGGCAGAATGGAAGGACCCATTCTGGCAAGGGAGTGGATCGGGAGAGCAACCCTCTAATAAGAGGGAAGCACACGATTCGGAGACTCCAAAGCAGAAGGAGAAGCGTGAGAAGGAAGCTTATGCAGAAGTCATGCGGCACGAGAACGGAGCGCTTCCCTTCTGTTACGACATAACCACAGCTCCCCCGGAACTCCTCACCCAATATAAAGGGAACGAGGATAAGTTTAAGAGAGAGAGGCTGAAGGAGTGGGTGGAGCTGTGCCGCCAAGCGCACTCTTACCAACAAGCGATGGCAGAGAGAGCCTTGGATGCACAGAGAGTATTGGCGGACTGTGGAGTGGAAATCACTCAGTTCAAATCGATGGAACAACTGGCGTTCCAATTTCGTCCGCCTCTCCCATTGTTTGTTTGGGTCACTCCGGGGCCATTCATGGAGTCGGACGCGACAAGTGTCTCGACCAATGATCCATATTTGCCCTGGAATTTCTGGGCTGAAGATATGGCTCCACCCTTACAGTCGAACCGCCCCAAGGCAAAGAAGAATGATCCTTGGGAAGTGATGCCCTGGCGGCTCAACACTCCTCTACCCCTGTCGCTGAAAGCAGCGCTTACTAAAGCGGGGCCACTCAGAGGACAGAAGGCCCCAACTGTAGGGGATTGGTGGGGACAGAATTTTGAACCCAACCGCAGTGCAGGACACTGGAACCGGGTCAGAATGATCAGACAACATCGCCCTGACAGAAGAGAAGAGGTGGCCAGTGCGATGTTGGGCCAGTTTAACTACTGTGCCGTGTCCACCACCGCTACGGAAGGCGATTATTTCTTGCGCAGTGAGGTCAAGAGACTTCAGCTGGAGAGATTGGACAGGGAGAGCGCGTGTTTCGAAGGAGAGACGGCGTTCCATTACCACGTGCGTATGCTGGCGACACACATGGTAAAGACGCCCTTGATTCAAGAGCAGAAAGCCACGCGCACAATGTCCACAGGACATGAGCCGTTGGGCAGAGAGAGACGACGAGAATCTCGTCAAAGGAGACGCAGCCAGGCCCGCGCTGAATCCAGAGATGGGTCTGTTCAGAGTGTGACTAAATTGCCACCTCCACCTGCCCAGCGGCAAGGAAGGACCTTTCCCTCAAAAGGAGGAAGGTCACAGTCAGAAGACCGGGGTAGGCCTCGGCGGAGACCCCAAACGTTCATGGGAGGCCAGACACAAGGAGGGTTGTCTAAGCAGACACCTAGTCCTTTTGGCCGTAAAGGTAATCTGCCTCCCCAGCCAGCTGCCCCGGGGACATACAGTGGAGTGGCGCAAGGGTTCGGGCGTAAGTCGCAGTCTAGAAGTAGCTCTATGCAGAGCACATCTAGGAGCATGCGGCCACCCAGTCCGAAGCGCTCCAAAGGGAGCCAGAAGCTCGAACAAGAGAATCAGGAGCTGAGAAGGCAGCAAGAAGTCTTGATGCGTTGGGTCGAAGAGACAGGGATTCCCCTGCCTCCAGAGCTAAATCTTAGCTCCAGTTCGGATACCCAGTCTGGGTATTGGGGTCCCATACGCTCGCAGCGCCAGGAGCAGCAGCGAGGGAGATCAGCATCTTCGCAGCAGGATGCCAGGGGTAGATCTGGTCAAACGACTAGAACAGGCCCATTCCGGCCAGGTCCCAAAGGAGTTCCTGAGTCTGAAAGACTCATCGTAAGACCTGGCCCCCTCAAGACTGTGCAGCACAGTCCGGCGGAGGACAAACCTCCAGAGCCACTGCCTCCGCCTTCTATACAGAAAGGTGACTGGCTGGAGGAAATCGCCAGAGCCCACGGACTGGAAGACGCCAGTCGGGGGTTTAATCTGGCCTATTTTGGGACCATGATATGGAACCCAGATTTCAGATATTCCTTAGCCAGAAAACTGAGTCAGGCGCTAGCGCCATAAAAATAAAGTCCTTTTGGCAGCAGCTGAGAGCTGATCGGCTGCAGAAGCACACTCAAAATCTACCACCTCACTCACATGAGCGAAAGTTGGTTGATGTGCGGCAGCGCCCAAAGGACGTCGGAGTCAGAAAGCGGTACGAAATCCGCGACTTTATGGTCAATCGAGATAATGACTCCGGAGTGTGCTTGGTTAGATTCGATTGGGCCAACATCCAAGCGGATGTTCGCCGAACTCGAAAGGAAGAGAAACGGGCGAGGTCAATAGACCCCGCTGGCTTCCGATCTAGCGCACTCGGTACCTCCTCGAGTCAAGAGGAGGGCATGGATACAGATCCACCTCAGGGAGGAAGTGCTCAGGGAGAAGTAGATTCGTCTTCTGATGGTCAGCAGACCGGAGGAAACCAGCAGCAGAATCTGCCGCCTTCGAATCAGGTCCCGGTACATACGGATGATTCGGATGCATCCGGTCAGCCTCCCCCTGGGCTGGAAGCGCAGAATCACCCCAAGGTGAACATCGCTGAAACGGCGCCTCGGACCCAGTACGTGGACCCTGCGCATCAGGCCCCATACCTGGATCCTGTGCAAGTCTCTCCAGGGGTGCTGACGGTGAGCACACTGTCTCCGGGGATGGGAGCTCCAATGGGAGGCTCAAACATGGTTGGACAGTCAAGGCCTCCAGGTCTGGACTCCCAGACTGGAGGTTCAAATGCGAACTTCCAACCCCCCATATTAGGACAACCCACGCCCCAGCTGCTTCCTTCACAGGCGGCAGCGACATCAATGGGAGCATCGGTTGCGGTGGGACAACCACTCCAATATGCACAGCAACCGTTGCAACCGGCAATCGCAGGTCAGCCCCACCAAGCGGTGGCCGTTAATTATCCTACTGGCCAATTGGCGTCAAGCTTTGTTGTGTCGGAATCGACACAAGCACAAGCCGCGCTAACCGGGCAGTTGCATACACAGCAACCTCAGATCTACATGATCTTTGACCCGACCTGCGGTCAGCAGAAGCCGTACCTACTCTCCCCGTTGGTTGACGCATCGGGATTACAGACAGTGCAGCAGCTGCCGGGAGCCACTCATATGACTTGGCCACCGCAGCCGGCACTGCCTGCCCAATACCCTCCTCCAACGGGAGGAAGTGGACAAGGCCCGCCCTGATTTCAGAGCGGGGCCAAAGGCTGGACGGATTCGTCCAGCTATGCAGAGCTAAGTCCAATTGGACTAGCTGGGGCGAAACGAGTATCACTCGTCGGGGGGGACTCAAGATCATGAAGCCCGAGTGATACTTGTAGGTATGTACATATTTTCCGCCTCAGCTCTTCATGTGTACTGTGCAACAACTGTGCGCCCCTCGTCCCCCGGACAGATTGCCGCTGGCAGGGAGAACCAAGACAGCCCGACCCGAGGGCAAGGATCTTCAGGCCCCTGCCGTACTCAAGGCGCGTCCAGGCGGAACGCTGGAGAATCCAGCAGCACATGTGAAGACGTGGGGTACGTCCAACGGGACGTACCATAGCCCGGCCCTGCGGCCATGAACTGACAGCCGGCAGCCTGTTTTGGAGGCAAAAGGCGGCGCGGCAACTTTGAAAACGCTGCGCCGCCGCGCAAGCAAGATCAACTGCGCCCCGCCAGCCTACGCAAGAATCGATCGGCTGGCGGAAAAGTCTCATCGCAGGCCCCGAACTCCCGCCAACTTCTAAGGCGGTGATTGGAGGAAAGAGCCGGAAGGCGCAGGGAGGCAAGGCGGAGCCAAGGAAGGCGAGGGGCAGCAGGAGTGATTTATTATTTTTGAATCAGTTGTTGTTGGATGTGAAGTAAAGAGCTGTTGTGCGGAATCTTTTGGATTTTATTGAGTTTTGATAACGATGGAATTCGCCTCCGAGTGAGGTTCTTCCTTCTCCTCTCTGCCTGAAACACTCGTCTCCGTTGTGCTTGACAGATAATTCGGCCTGCCGGATCGTTCGATCGCGGTCTGTGCAGAGGAACTTCCAGTCAGTCAATGGACTGCCTAAGTCCATCGTGCTGTGGTTTCATAGCTGCAGGACGAAAGAGACAGGCGGATAGAACTCGGCGTTAGCTAGCTAGCTCAATCCAGTGAGCAGAAGTGGCTTCCGGCAACGGTAGTTCTTCCCTGTTTACATACTTATCTTTCTACATAGTTGAAGTAAAATACGAACCTTCCCTATTCTGCTTCGTCACCGCTATCTGAGCACCGTTTTCCTTCAGCTCCACAGTTCTTGGGACGCCAAATTCCTCGACTCCAACCTGAGTAGGTGAAAGAAAAGCTTCAAGCAACGACTCGTAAGCTTCAGCTACTTGAATAAAAGATGTTGCATGCCTACCTGGAAGGAAAGGCCAAAAGTCGCTTCGACATCGTCTTCAAATTTGAGCAATTCTTCCAGTCCTCTGACCACATCCTATAAAAAATATCAAAATATCAATATTATTTACAGGATATTACCTGTTGTGAACAGTAGTATATTAAGAGTTGAACTCTAACTCTAACTCAAATTAATTAGAGTTGGGGATTTTTTCCAACTTTTATTCCAACTTTAACTTAAATAATTAGAGTTGATGAGGCTTCAACTTTAACTCAATACTTTAATTCTGAGCAGAGGGAATTAGAGTTGAAATTAGAGTTGACAATAGAGTTGAAATTAGAGTTGATGATGCTTGCCGCAAAGTAAAACAGCTATGCAAACAATGAAAACGAAACGAAACGAAGCAACACAACACAATACATTACTTGCTAGTCAAATCAGCTGCTCCATTATTATGTTGCTCCATTTATATTGCTCCATGGCATATATAATGTACATATGTACATACAACACGCCAGATAGGGTAGGAAAATACATGCTACATACAGTACACTTACGAAATCCATTGCATCTATTTTGTATGGGCCAACTCTAATTCATAATTTAGATTTAGAGTTGAACACTCAAAATTTCAACTCTAACTCAAATAGAAAGAGTTGGAGGCACTCCAACTTTAACTCTCAACTCTAATTCCCAAAAATTGTCAACTTTTAATATACTAGTGAACAGAACAACATAATCAACATAACAGGTACAGTAGTGCGTGCGCACATACAGTATACATACGTCAGTATGTATAGCTACACTCTTCATCATCGTACATAACACCCTGCAGTCAGATTCATTCAGCCGCGTGTTTACCGGGTCAATTTGAGCCAAATCTTGTAGCGTGGCCGGAATTACCCCAAGCGACGTGCTGCGCATGTCTAAAATGCGGGGCACTACAGGAGGTGAGAGCATTTTCTTGTAGCAAGCAAGTGGAAAGCGAATATCCAAGATGACGCCATTGTACACAGCCAATCCCATCAACTGCAAAATAATTATTCTCGTACCTTTAGAAATTGCCAACTAGACTAGACCTGATCAGCTACCGAATTTACCAATGCATAGCCCCCCCATGCATAACCCCCCCCCCCCCCTATGCATAGCCCCATATGTACTGTACAGTACCTGAACCTACCTATATAAGCTGGTCATAAGCTACCCATATAGCCACTCCCACACCAAGCTAAGATGCCTATAAGCCTGCTTGGGGGTGTATTGTACTAGAATAACCCTGTTTTGACCTCAATTATGCCCTAAAACATGTGCTTTTGCCCTAAAAATATGCCTCTGTGCGTGCACCTCTCAAAAACATAAAAAATGTCCCATGCATAGCCCCCCCCCCCCCTCCTATGCATAGCCCCATATAGGACCTTTCAATGGGTAAATACGGTATTTGGTAACATCCACAAAAATTAAAATTCGTTTGTACCACTCCAACTAAGTGATATTCCTGCAAAGTTTCATCCATATCCGAGTCCAAAGTGCTGAACCAGTACACCTCAGTCCCGGGATAGTAGACGAACATACCTGTAACACGTAATAATACTAATCGACGTGAAGTGTAAAATTAAAATTGAAATACACCAATCGTATAATTCTGAAAATTTTCTGTCACTTCTTCGGGGTCTCTGGGGACGAGGAATTGGATGTGTGACCAGTGCAAAGTGCAAAAATTCACGATTAGAAAATTTACAAAATATGCTTACCGTAATCCGGATGAAATATTTTTCGCGTAAGCAGTTGGAACCATTCTTTCGCCAGGCCACCCATGTCCAGACCTTGTTCCCCAGCGAAATGCACTCGCAGTTTCTTGCGAAGCCCGCCGCTTTTCTTAGATATCTGGAGCAAAAAAAGAACGTAGGCTTCTATGTACAGTATGTACCTACATCCCAACGAACTTGCATGATGTATGTATGTATGTTCGTATGACCAATACGTAACTGCACATAGGTACAACTAGGCCAACTGTGCATTCATATTGCATACTGTACTACCAAAAGTTTATTTTTGACACTCTACCTAATGTACTGATGATAACCTCTCTTAGCGAATCCTGGAGCAGATGTTGCCGTCGTACAACAATATTCAGAAACAGCATATCCATATCCGGTGTCCGTCTAATCGCCAAATTACCGATAATGCTGTCCTGCAAAACCAAGACCGACTAAGGTAGCGTACATGGACGGCTACAAGAATCTCAGTTTCGCATCGTCGAATTACTGTATAAGCTGCGCATCTTAAACTCACTCTAGCCGTGGCGATCATTTGCTGTTCGGCGTGTCCATCCAGTATTGTTTTCTTGGCGTTGATGCTGAGAATGAAGGGATATTGGCAGAAGGAAAATCCGGCATTTACAGTGGGCGTTTGCCATTGCAGAAAATCGGACATCAAGTCCCAGTGGTCCAAGGCGTCATTGTAAAATTGAGCATAGGGTATCAAACGACCGAGGTCGTTTGCTGCGTCTGCAAGCAAAAATATTCTACGTACTGTAATAATTGCGGTTAGGGTCGCGCATTCTGTATTGGTAGGTATTCTAACACGATGAATACATTGATTATATCAGAAACAAAGAGAATCTTATTCCCGTACTGAGAATGGCGAGAACTTTAACGGAGCAAGGGATCCACCAGGTGCACTTTCCGAGTGGCGGCAGCTCCTGTGGTCGAACGGGAAAGAGGCGGGTGCGAATGAACTGCTGGATCAAATCCACCGACTTCGCGAAAGAGGTCGAAGATAATCTGACACGATAGAACAATAGCAATTATTGCGAAAATGCTGTAGTACACACTGGCACAAAAAATACTGTTGTACGATTTTGGTTGCTGTGAAAGATAAGAGGTTTGGGATATATTACTGGGCAAACCAGCCGGCCAATAACTGATGGTCATTGTCGCACAGAGTGGCCACTTGACGTAGGAGATGGGCGAAGACAACATAGGTCGACGTCTTATGAAACTGCGGATTCTGCAGAGGAAAGAACAGAAGATGGCGAAGGCTCATCAATTTTTACAGTATGGGAACTGTATGTCATACGTCATACCTATACTTACGTGTATGTCACATTACGTACGTACTTGTAATAAGATGAGATAAGCCCGTAGGTCATCCTTACACACTGGACGCAAAAGCACGACGTCCGTGTTCCTGCAAATACATACAATAGCATGGAATTTCAGGAAAGCCAAGTATACACATCCGAATGCTACAGTACGTACTTAGGTATGCACATACATACGCACTTCTTGTTACTGCTACTTACTTACAAACGAACACATATACTGTACATGATAATGATGTTCGGTCGGTTACGGATACGACTCTACGTACGTACGTATACGTACGAACCTTTGGTCGCTTAGTAAGCAGTTGATAACGGATTTAAGTGTCGCTTTCTGCACTGGATTAGGAAGCTGCATCAGTTGCTTGTATACCGCGTCAAGAAAGCTCAAGTTCAACTGGCAGGGCTTTAGCAGCGGTTGTCGCGCCTGCTCCTCGTCCACGCGCGTTGTCCTTCCAAAGACGGCGTTCATGTCTTGGAAGGAACTGAAGGCGGACATGTAGAATTCGGTGATTTCATCGTAGTCGTCCGCTTTCACAGCTTTCGCTACAGCTTTGCTGCACAGAAAAAACGGACACTGCTGTATGCATGTACGTGTATACTCGTGTATTGGATATGTCTCACATGGTAAGTAGGGTAGATACCTGAATTCGTCACTACTGCTGAACTGGATAGATACCTGAATTCGTCACTACTGCTGAACTGGATCACAGGCTGAGATGGCGGTCGAAATGGCTTCACTTGAATCACTGGGTTTCCAGTTGGAAAGCGCTGGCTTCCCCTGGAGAAACTGACCGGGTGTCTGCCGTCACGACCGCTTTCATTCGCAGCAGCGGCCTGCCAAAACTGTGTCATTTTATGTTTTTTTTGGATTACACAGTCGGAGAAAATCAAAAAGTCAAAGAGCAACGGTGTCGCCTTTTCACGTACAGTACGTACATACACGTACAGTATTTACGGTTCCATATAGTTATACTTTTTTTAAGTACAGTATTTTCGTTCTCCGTTACAATGACACCGGCCGATTTTCAAGCCCCCTGCAGCCTCCTCTGCCTTTTGGCGGTTACACGTCGACCCACGTCTGCCGTTACACGTCGACCCACGTCACTCACAGATTTGCACCATTTTCATCCCCTTCTTTCTTACCGGTGAAGCAATCGGTGGCAGATGATTGAGGGATCGGGATTTCCGGAGGCCGGCTGATCGGGCGCCGGCGGTGGTGGCGGCAGCGACGTCGCGAAAATCCAGTTGCAGTTGTTCGCTTTCCTCCTCGTTGTCGGAGCTGGACAGGCGGCGACTTCTGCGCAGGGACTGGAAAAAGCGCGACAAGCTGCCTCCAATAGTAGTGCCGGCGGCATTGCTTGAGTTTGAGGTGGCGGCAACTGGGATGTCACGCTCCTCCTGAAAACAATTGTCAACACAAAACAAAATATGGCCAGTTTTGGCAGATTTCTGCCACTCTGGAGTGTACACATTCGGACGAGGATGCGGAACTGTGGACTGGATGTCTAGGCCGATAGGTGCAATTCCTCATATACAGTACGTACTACAGGGTGTCTCACGTAGACCTCCCTAACGATCCAGCCTTATAACTTCCGTATTACAGTAGATATCAAGCTGAAATTTTGTCACCAGAAACCCAAGAAAATAGGAAACTTTGTGACAAAATTTGAGCCAGATAGGCCCACAGCAAACGAAATTACAGGCTTACAAATGTTGGACCCTCTTTTTATTATTTTCCGCTCTAAGCATGGTTTTGAGATTACAACCTTCTGCTCACAATGGTCATAAGCAGCTCAACCAACATGGCAAACATTTCGGAACAACATTGGCTGAACGTCATGACAGTCCAGAACACAACGGATTCAAAAATACAGGCGATTTACAGCCCAAAACAGCCTTCAAGGGGCTGTCGAGGTCAATACTGGCACCACTGATCTCAAAATATTGAAAAATGGGGTTGCAAATTTGAAAGCTCGTAATGTCATCTCTACTGAACCTATCTGGCTAAAATTTTGCCGCAAAGTATGGTATATTCTTAGGTTTCTGGGGACAAAATTTCAGCTTGATATCTACTGTGGTACGGAAGTTATAAGGTTGGATCGTTAGGGAGGTCTACATGAGACACCCTGTATTTCGGATAAGCGATAGCGCTTACCGCAACCCTTGGCAATCTCATTTCCACCATTCGATGACCCGGCGTCTGATGTTGAAGGATCAGCATGGATTCAGTCGTTCGCCTTGACGGAAAAACTGAAGAAGCGTCTCTGTTCAACAAAGCACTGCCGCATGAAGAGCATGATTCGCTATTGTTTGTGCTAGCGGATGAAACATCATAGCTGCCTCCTGCTAACGCAGTACTGCTGCTAATTGCTGTTGTATTATTGGCACCGCTGTATTCTTGCTGCTGTGACAACAAAGCTTCTGCGGCTCCGCACACTGAACACGATGGCAACAAGGACTGCGATAACGACGGATGATACTGTAAAGGTTGCTGTATACCCAATAGGGGTGAAAATTCATTTAGATATCAGTCAAAGTTGGCGGGTAATGAAACAAGTACCTACATATTATGCAGAAACGGACTCTGACGCGTTTTGTACAGCTTGAAATTGATAATGCAACTCTTTTCATTTTAATGTTAATATTGTACCTAGTACCGGGTCTATACACCAATCTTTACAGCAGTGAAGCACTGTTGTTGCTGCCGGCTCAATATCGTTGTCGCTATCACTCGAGGAGGAAAGATCAAACATATCGTACGTAGCTTATGAAGTTAGTTACGAACAAGCGTTTCGTTGTGTACGGCCTATGTGTACGGCAAGCTAACAACACATAACATATGGTGACAGCCGCGGGCAGCTAAAACGTCCAATTTTATCGCCAAACGCTGCGTCATTGAACGGGAGGCAGACATTCGCTATCACTTACGTCACCATATTTCCATGGCAACGAAAATCGATATGTCCTGATAATTAATAGCAAACTGAAGAGCCAATTACATGGAATAATTGAAAGAATAGATAATCAACCAGTTCAATATTCAATCACGGAAGAGGAAGTTGAAAATCGGAGCTCTCAGATACAGTTCCTTTGTTTTTTTGCGTCAGCAAATCTCAAGGCGCGCTGTCGGGTACATATTAGTTTCTAAGGCAGCAATGGGTTTGACTGGCATATCTCCACTGATCAGTCCTGAGCTACTCTTCGTACTATCTGCGATGGGACATGGAGATGAAATAGGTTTGCTGCATGAATAGCCAATGGCGGTTTGTTAGCACATACTGTACATACATACGTACCTAGCATAGCAGTCCAACCCAAGTACATATACATAAGCTTTCATTCGTACACACTGCTGTACATATGCCTAAAGTACCGGCTAATCTATAGATTGCCACTTTCAGTTTTTGCTGACATTCATTTTCCAACTGCTTCTATCTGCCGAGCTGGACCAACACAAGTCAGAGCTGATGGTACAACTCATGCTTTTAGCTCGCCATTTGTGCTAATCTGCCAACATACGTTAAGAGCTGTGCCATAACCCGTGCTACATCTCTCATTAAAATGCTACAGGTCACAAAATATCAGACCTGTTGCAAGCGATCCTGCCACTGTTCCCACTGGACACATATTGGAACTATTCAGTTTAGTGAAAGACAATACTAAGTAATCAACGTACCAAGCACGCATGCACTATGCATGCTAAGCAGTGCCAAACAGTATGCTACTTTGAAAGGCTCTCATCTTTATGTACTGTACAGGGTGCTGTAATGGATTTGGTACCGTCAGACAAGCAGAAAGGTATGGAACAGCCAGCTGCTTGGGCCAAATACAGCGACATCATCAAAGCCAGAGGTGACACTACTAACAGCCTGGAGAAAGTGGACAGATTTCAGTTTTACGACAGGGCCAAACAAGCGTTTGCTGTTGTGCACACAGGGTATAAGACAAAGCTAATAATTTTGTTCCTGTATGCAGGAAACAACAGGTGTAGAAAAGTTTACCAGTACATGTGGTATTATTTTTTCAGGGACACCGCCGCTTACGGAAATCTCATTCTAAAGAAAGGCTTGGTCAAATACAACTGATTCTGTCATCCACAAAAATTTTTTAACTGTACGTGCGTACATAGCAAGTTTGCATACCATACCTAAAGTACTGTACATGAAATAAGTAAATACAAAATATTGGCACATGCTATGTTGTTCGCACAAACTCATTGTCTCTACAACCCTTTACATCGAGACGAATTTTAAGCAAGCTCTATCACAGCGCACAGTAAAAAAGCTAACCCACGGTAACGACAAACGAATACAAATACACCATACCATCCGCACTGTCAATATCGAACCATTGCTCAGCAACCAAAAAGCATCACCACGATTAACCCGACCACCCAAAGTATCGCGTCACATTCGTCGCACAGGGTGATCCACATATAGATGCTTGTGGTGATCCTTACTACCTCCCGACGTCCACAAGATACGTAATGATCACCCTGCGATGAGTATAACGGAATAAATCGGGCTAGGTCAATAGCAAAATTTATTACAGCCTGCGTTGGTTGTATTATAGTCTATACCCGGAGGGAGAGGCACTCACGAATTGTACCAGTCCAAGAAAAGCAGGGTGAACGTGAGAACAATGAGGAAGAACAGAATGTACACACGCATGCTGGCTCGTTTCTTCATAGCCTAAACACATAGAAAATAATATGCCCCACATCACAATCAGTATGTTCCATGTGTATGTTCGCGCGTGCAAAAAAATGCACTCTGATAGCCTACTGTACCTCCCGTATCTGTTCGTTTCCGGTCTTAATATTCTCCGTGCTGTGAATGGTGACTTCGTTGATGCGGAAAATGTCACCCTCTTGCTCCAGTACTTTCTCAGAGAATACGGTTTGCAGTTTCGACACTTCCAGTACCTTACCTTCCAGCTGCCTGCAAATATACATGTATAGCATTCAAATATTGTACCGAATCAATAACTACGAGAGAAAATATCATACATGGTACGATTGCGTGCACGTACGCATACGCAAGTGGTTGGTGGAGAGCGAGACTCGAACAAACCTAGACATTCAACGAACGGACTTTAGGGAACATGTACAAATTACGTCAGGTGGGAGGGGAGGGGGTCTCCCCTTACCCCTGGTCCAGCCTCTGACGTCTACATCATCCCTTACTATGCAGTACGTACGTTCCGCGAATGTCAAATGCGAAATGTAGCTGCTCGCTTACTCTAGTTCATCCACCATTGCATTCATACGATGGTACAGCACTTCATTCTCCCGCACAAACTGAAAAGGTAAAGCAATTCTCGTGACTTCACACGTACAGTATGCATAGTCAGACTACATTACGTGTAGGGTAGGAACGTACGAAGGAATAATTTCGAACAGTAGGAAAATTCCAAATAGGAACAATTGGGCTGTATCGCGGCTCAAGTACGTAGAAGGGTGAGGTGTCCGAAATTATCCCACGCCACCTCACCATCATTGGGCAAAGGCTTGCAATAATTCTGCGCGACCTGCTCATGTTCCTCGCTGCTCAATCCCAGCTGTTCCGCTTCATCTTGTTCACCGAACAAATATCCGCCCGGTTGGTCGTATTTTCCCCGCGACTCAGCCTCCTCATCTGCAAAAGAACGATGCGTATGTACAGAATAGGTGGACCGGAATTAGCCCCGACCGGAATTATCCCGCCATACAAGTTTCAGTGTCGTCGCTGTCATCATCCATATCATTCGCAGTGTGTTCATCCTGCGATGTAGTAGCAGCAGTAGGCTGTTGTAGCTTCTTTCGATGTCTCAGCTCCCCGTTGGCAGTTACTGAACTGAGCGCCGTGGAGTAATCGAGGGTAGCGGAAGCCGTGTCAGAGCGTTGAGTCGTATCATCGCTGACCGAAAATTGCGTAGCTTCGGAAAGACTAGAGATGCTGCCTTGCTTCTTGTTGTTGGCGAACTTGGAACTGCGTACCAGTGTCGCTAGACGAGACCTACAGTATATGTAGGATAGTGCTTTTCAATGTGTGCCTTTCAACTCAAAATGGTTGTATAGATACGCTATAATGGACGGGGACGACTGTATAATAGTTGGTAACTTACTTTTCAAAGCCCATTCGCATAGGCGACAAGAAAAGTGTTATTCCGTGGGCTTCGAAAAGAAAACTGACTGTGTACGTACACAGCAGCAATACACTACAATACTTACATTCTTTTCATGTCACTAGCCTTCTTGACTCTCACAGCCCGCTGTTCACTGTACAGCTTGCACACAGCTGAAATGATACCAGTTCACAGGATACATGTCAGTATATCACGCATAACCATCATAGTTTGTAGGCCTATAATATGTCTTACCTTTGAGATAAGCTGAAACAATCTCAACGATAGCCTTGCGATGACTTTGCTCCTGAGAACACGTTTCTCTGCCTACTGTACAACACAACACACATATACATATGCATGCACATACCGTATTTACCTGTGCCTAGCCCCGTTTTTGAGAGGTGCGCAGAGGCATATTTTTTAGGCCAAAAGCACGTGTTTTAGGGCATAATTGAGGTCAAACCAGGGTTATTCTAGTACAATACACACCCAAGCAGGCTTATAGGCATCTTAGCTTGGTGTGGGAGTGCCTATGTGTAGGCTATGACCAGCTTATGTAGGTAGGTTCAGGTACCCTACAATACATATGGGGCTATGCATAGGGCATTTTTTATGTTTTGCCAATATGGGGCTATGCATAGGGGGGGGGGGGCTATGCATAGGGGGGGCTATGCACAGGTAAATACGGTATCACACAGCACGCGCAAGCATTAAAAAAAAGACAGGGGGTATTTATTTGCAGTTGCTTGCAATAATGGATCTGCTAGAAAATCGAACAAACGCAACTGCTGCAATAGCAGACCCCTGGCTTCTCTTTGCAACTGCGTGCGTTCTCATACATATACAATAATACCTATGTATTGCACTTTTTTCAGTGCAGTTTTTGATAGGTACGTAAGGAACTTTGAAATGGAATTTGCTGGCCGGTAGCATTCATGATAAATTTGATGAATCAATTCTGTTTGTTTTAGTTCCACCTGATGATGCTCCAAGTTTAGTGGAGCGAAACGTTGTGGGGTAAAAGTTTCACCATCCTTCTTTATCTAGTCTGACCCATTGATTCATCAAATTTATCATGAGGTACGTAAGGGGAAGAAAAAATGCACTGAAAAAGTAGAGGAGTCAGCTCGCGACAACCCATAATTCCTGATAGCGTAATATGGTAGGAACGCACGTGCAGCTTTGAGATTTCTGAGAAGTCGGTTGATGGCTCTGATAGCGGCTTCCGCACCCGCGTCTATCTTATCCCTCTCCATCTCTGTCATTCCGCCACCAGACCATATGTTACTACACAATCAACACAAATAACACACATGCACGCATACAGGCGAATCGTCAGTGCGTATTGTACTATTATACGCATGAGTAGCAGGGTACCAGGGGAAATTCGGACCATCCAACAAAATGTCCAGTGTGCAGTTGTGGTAGCGGTACCAAAAAATCAGCGGATTTATTTGCACATCTTTTTATTTTTGTTCTCCCCAAGCGAAAGATTGCCGTCCGACTTTATCCCGTAGTACCCTATGCAGTGGTATGTACAAGATCATACAGCAATACTTGAGGTTCAGGTACTCCTTCCGTCTCTTGCTCAAATGATCTCGTAACTCGGTTATGTTCTTTATCTAAACAGCAAAGACGTATCTATCTGATGAGAGCTAATTTTGAACATGGAATAACTTTATTCCCACAGAAAAAGCTTGTCTGATACAGTACCATATGTGCCAACCTCAAGTTTCTCGCCACATCCTTACTGTGCGAAACTACCCCACAACCAGCCACATTCACAATGTTACTTACTTTATAGGGTACTATGGGGTAAACCAGTCATGAGAAAATCCAGCCACCTTAGTTTCTGAGCAGCATCTCTCAGCAGCCAATGGATCGATTGAGACAAATATTTTATGAATCGATTCCTCGAACTTATTTGAACTTCCTCTTTCAAATGA
This sequence comes from Epsilonema sp. ZAB3_2, assembly GCA_030247985.1. Taxonomy (NCBI): domain Eukaryota; kingdom Metazoa; phylum Nematoda; class Chromadorea; order Desmodorida; family Epsilonematidae; genus Epsilonema; species Epsilonema sp. ZAB3_2. Next base: position 18,311 of record JASAMW010006443.1, read on the forward strand.
GTCATTTGGTTCATCGTATGCTGAAACAACAAGCTCATAGGAGCTTAGGTGGCCGGATTTATCGCATGGCCGGGTTTACCCCACAGTATCCTTGGTACATACAGTTGCATCAAGAATATGCCGCAATAACAAGCAAACGTACAATGCGCCTGCCCTCCTCGGAGAATTGGCATTTGCGCACTTCCTTGATGACTTCTGCTTTCTGCAGCGATTTCAGAGCTTTGTTGCGCAGCTTGACAGTCTTCACAGAAGCCCGAAACACATTCGTAATGTCCATATCGGTTTAGACGCCTGAAACAAATGACAAAATATCATGTCATTTACAGCTCATTCAATCATTCACAAGATAAATATAAAATAAACCTGTAAATTCATAGAACATGGAGGTGCAAGCCCTTGCTTGTAGTAGAGAAGATGACAGATAAACAAGACGAAACCACCAACGAAAAACGAAAAACAACGACACGCGCTGACACGCTGACTGACACGCACGGCTTTTTGACGTCCTTCTCAGGGACTTCTTTACGAACATGGACAGCTCGAAACAATCGAAAGGGGCACGAACGGGTGTTCAGGAGGTCCTCCTCCCTCGCCCTATGTTGATATGTAAGTATACATACTTATTGATTACCCACCCACGGTTTGCCTTCTTTACAAGCATCAGAGCCTTGTCGCCTGTACACAATTTAGCACACCTCCCCATGCAATGCATTGCTTTGTGGATGGATGCAATGCTTCAAACAAACAGAAACAGCCGCAGCTAGCCGTGCAGCCTATCAGCTATCAAGCAATGTCCTCCGACGATTCTTTCCGGTCTTTCGTACTGTAGCTCTGTTCTTTAGTTTGTAGCAGTCTATCACACGACGAAAAAAAATGCTGCTGGTTCTATTGGTGCTTGCCACCTCAATCCTATTCTACCTGTACCACGAATTCTTGGGAAAACGCAAAGGCCTACCACCAGGCCCCATGCCGCTACCCCTGATAGGAAATATGGCTCAGTTTCGTGATCCCAGACGTATCATCCAGTATTCTCAGGAAGCCACAGCCGCTTTCGGCCCAGTTTACACCTTTTGGATTGGAAACGTGCCTTTCGTGGTGATAACGGATTATTCCATAATGCGAGATGCCTTGGTGGGTCAAGCTGAAGCCTTTTCAGGAAGGGCGAACAGTTTCTTGTTCGAGACGGTGGCCAGGGGTCGCTACGGCCTCTTCCAAGTCGACGGCCCACTGTGGAAAGAGCAGCGCCGTTTCACACTTCACGTCCTACGCGATTTCGGCTTCGGTCGTAATTTGATGGAGCAGAGAATTATGCGAGAAGTCGACTATTTGGTCAGCGGGATTTGCGAGCAATTGAAGCAAGAAATCGGCCATGAGACAGTGGGTGCTGAGCTGCAGTTGGATCAAGCTCTGAACTTATGCGTTGGCAACATCATCAACGTCCTGACATTAGGCTACTCTTTCGAGGGAGGAGACGAGAAATTTCTTCGGCTCAAGCAACTACTGGAAGACAACTTTCGGCACATGGCCAGACCGGAATGCTTGCTTCTGCTGAACGTGTATCCGTGGCTGAGACATATTCCAATACTAGGTCAGCAAAGAACACATTAGATATGTACGTACATATGTATGTATGTACTATGTACGTACCCTGTAATATGTACTTGCAAGATTTTGCAAAGATTAAGCATTCAATTAAAAAAATTTTATTCTCTTTTTCGCGGGAAAATCGGCAATATAACCTGACGGCCACAATTTTACTTGTAGGCCTATGTACTACGTACGTATCATATTATAGCACCCATGATTGTCCTTTTCCAGGTAGATTTGGCTACGCTAAACTGTGGCAGCAAGTTCAAGATTTCTGGCAATTTTTTCAACAAGAACTGGACGAGCACAAGAGGAAGTTTGATCCTGCCGTAGAGCCTGAAGACTACGCCACGGCCTACCTGAAAGAGATGGCGCGTAGACAAGAAAATGGCGAGTCAATGGGTTATTTCAGCGATTGGCAGCTGCTGGTCTCACTGCTGGGCTTGTGGATTGCAGGTGTAGTATAGTACCTACACATACTGTAGGCCTAGCCTACGTACTTTTTACATTGGTAAAATGGTAATGAAGAAATAGGTAAATAATAAATAAATAATGCACACGATTACAGAACAAAAGCAGCACATTGTGCAGCTGTCAGCGGTTTTGCAATTTTTGTCAGGTCTTGAAACTACCGTAACCACCCTGCGCTGGGGCATCTTGTACATGCTGCACTATCCTTCCGTCCAGGAGAAGTGTCGCTCCGAGCTCCTGCAAGTGACGCGGAGTACTCGCGGCCTGAGCTACGCGGATCGTCTAGCGACTCCCTACACGAGTGCGACACTGCTGGAAATACAGCGCTTCGCCAATATCATCGCATTTTCCCCAGGGCATAAATTGCTGGAAGATGTGGAGCTGTGCGGCTACCATCTGAAGAAAGGAACCCAGATCCTTCCAAACATCGGCTTCGTTCACGCGGACCCTAAAATTTTTCCGCAACCCGACAAATTTTTGCCGGAAAGATTCCTGGAAAAAGATGGCTTCACGATGAAAAAAGTGGAAGAGCTGGTGCCTTTCTCGCTGGGAAAGCGCCAGTGTTTGGGCGAAAGTCTTGCGCGCATGGAACTCTATTTGATTTTCGGCAGCTTGTTACAACATTTCCGATTTGCTGCCGTAGAGAAGGAGGGCCCACCTAGCTTGGACCCAATTCCAGGTGTTACTTTTGCTCCAAAAGTGTACACGGTTAGGGTGGAAAAGTTGTGATGATACTAATCAATGTATGTACAGTACATACATACATATGTGCCTTCAGTATGTATGTAGGTAGCTGCGATTGTTGTGCACGTGAATTGTGTCTATGCTTTATCACTTCTCCACAAAAGTCGTTTTAAAGCGAAGGAAGCTTCGACAGTATTGTACACCACACCCCAAAAGCTTGCTTATCATAAGTCATCAACGATGCATTGTCATGTTTGCAAAAGTGACAACTTGACACTTCAGTATAAACGTACCCACTTGTTTGGTCCCGCAGACAGCTCAGTCCAGTGCAAATCAAACGCACATAGAGTATCGGCAAACGCCTTTTACTCGTTTTTGCTTTAACGGTTAGGAAGAACCGCGGTGTTTTACCACCAACAAAATGCTACTCTTGCTTCTGTTTTTGGTTGCTGTCGTGTACTTTCTGTACCACGAATGTGTGGGCAAACGCAAAGGACTGCCGCGCGGTCCGACGCCTCTGCCGATCATTGGCAATGCGCTTCAGTTTCGAGATGCTTCCAAATCTGTCCAACAGGCGTTCCAGTTGACCCGGATATATGGTCCAGTGTACACCGTGTGGTTCAGTGGGGTTCCATTCGTGGTTCTGACCGACTACAAGTGGATCAAAGAAGCATTCGTCGGTCACGCAGAGGCATTATCGGGCAGAAATGACAGCTTCTACAGGGTGTTTCTTTTAACATGTCACTTTTTGCATCGCGCCAGTAATCAAATGAATATAAATGCCACGATAATAATAATAATAATAATAATAATAATAATAATAATAATAATAATAATAATAATAATAATAATAATAATAATAATAATAATAATAATAATAATAATAATAATAATAATAATAATAATAATAATCGCATCGCATCGCACTTTATTCGGATAGCCCTAGGACCGAGCCGAAACCAACTGTACTCGCATCAGAATGTAGCACATAAATAGTACATAAGTACATACTACGTACTACAAGATACGATGGGTTATTCTTGGGCCTGACCCTATACCTACCTAAACAAAATACATAGCGACAACAGAACTATAAATTTGCATAAATAAGGGTATCAAAGCATAACAAGAATCACGCCACCGGGGCGATATCAAATACGCACAATACATAACACGTACGTAACAAAATGTGCAAATCGACGATGAGATCGAAGTACGAGTCCGGTATCATGGCCGACAGCACGTAGTAATTGAGCAAGATGAAAACGAGATCCGACGTAATAATAATAATAATAATAATAATAATAATAATAATAATAATAATAATAATAATAATAATAATAATAATAATAATAATAATAATAATAATAATAATAATAATAATAATAATAATAATAATAATAATAATAATAATAATAATAATAATAATAATAATAATAATAATAATAATAATAATAATAATAATAATAATAATAATAATAATAATAATAATAATAATAATAATAATAATAATAATAATAATAATAATAATAATAATAATAATAATAATAATAATAATAATAATAATAATAATAATAATAATAATAATAATAATAATAATAATAATAATAATAATAATAATAATAATAATAATAATAATAATAATAATAATAATAATAATAATAATAATAATAATAATAATAATAATAATAATAATAATAATAATAATAATAATAATAATAATAATAATAATAATAATAATAATAATAATAATAATAATAATAATAATAATAATAATAATACTAATAATAATAAATGGCCCAGTTAGGTACCCTATGATGCAAAAGATGAAGCTACGAAACACCCAGTATTTGGAGGCAGTCAATGAAGGCCGTTACGGTTTGTTTCAAGTGGACGGACCACGCTGGAAAGAGCAAAGACGCTTCGCCCTTCACGTGCTGAAAGATTTCGGTTATGGCAGCAATATGATGGAAAAGAGGGTGCGAAAGGAGGTAGGGTAAGCTTGGGAAATTCCGACTAAGAGGTGTAATTTTAAAAATTGGCTTGATGAGACCCAATCCAGTTCAGTTCAAGGGCGACATTGTTCGTGTTTTTCGCTATCGCTATACACACAGAGTTCAGGTCGTCTTACCGGTTCTGTACACTTTCCTTCACTTGTTGCGCGTCCTCCCCCCTCTTATCAAAGAGCAAGTTTAAATACATAATAACCGGTGGTCAGAATTATCCAAGTCTACCCTAGAAAGAATGACTGGTTGGTTGGCAGAAGACCTGCCATCAGGAGGACGGAAGGAAGAAATGGATATGAGCCAGTATATCAATCAGTGCGTTGGCAATGTTATCAATACGCTGACCATGGGATACGCCTTCGAGAAGGGAGATCCGAAGTTCCAACGGCTCTATCGCATGCTGGAGGAAACCTTTCGACACTTCGCCTCACCTGAATGCCTACTCTTCCTTAATCATCATCCGTGGGTACGACACATCCCGCTTTTCGGTAAGATAATCTGCAGAGAACATTGAAAGTCAGGTCTACCCTCAAGCCCCCAGAAAAGTGTTGTACAACCTGGGCTGGTGTCGACAGCTTGAAAAAAACCAAAGGGTGCCTGTGCGCCGCGTACAAAGTACGGCGCGCGCGCGTAGACAGCGTGCCACGCGCTTCCGTCAGCTAGACCGTTTCTTTCGCAACTGTCTACGTGCGCGCGCAGTACCTTGTTCGCGGCGCATAGACACCCTTTGGTTTTTTCAAGCGGTCCACACCGACCCAGGGTGTACAACTTTTGGGAGCTTGATGGTACTGAAAAAAAGCCAAGGGTGTCTATGCGCCGTTACAAAGTATGGCGCGTGCACATACCTACTGTACAGTAGACAGTTGCGAAAGAAGAGGTCCAGAACTTGGCTCGCGTTTCGCAACGGTCTACGCGCGCGCGCTGTACTTTTCAAGCACACACCAACACGGTTACATGTATTCCATATGTCAGTCCTTCATATGCAGGTCGATTCGGCTATACACGATTGATGGAACTCGTGAAGGGACAGCGCGACTTTTTCAAGGAGGAAATTGCTGAGCATCGAAAGAAATTCGATCCGAACGCAGAGCCCAAGGATTACACGGACGCGTTTCTGCAGGAGGTGGACAGAAGACGAAAGGCTGGCGAACCGCTCAGTCATTTCACCGAAAAGCAGCTGATCGGTTCACTGACATCGCTTTGGCAAGCAGGTACGAATGCTGCCAGTACACGCATTGCCTGCCAACGAAGTACGTAGTACCGTGCTGGCTCCGTTCGGAATGCTTTCTCGCGATTACCGCGATCGTACTGTACGTACGTAGGTATGTACTAGACACGATTTGGCGTTTGTTGGTCATCACACCATCACAATAGTTGTATGTAGAATAGTGCAAGGATAATTCGGTTTTCGGGCACCCTTCTGCACTGCATGTTTTATCTTCGATTAGTAGAGCCTGGCGACAGGCGAATCAGGGCAAACAGTAAACACCTGAACATAAAAATTCCCGCTTTATTTAGACTTTGATCAAACGTTTCACATTTACTACTTTCCAACTTTCTCAAATGCCCGAATTACCCCTGACCTGAATTTCCTCGCACTACAATTATGTATAAGTGCAGGTCTGGACACGACTGTAACTACGCTTCTCTGGGCCATCCTGTTCATGATGCATCATCCCGACGTACAGGAGAAGTGTCGCTCAGAAATCCTGCAACTACTTCGCGTTCGCCGAGAGAAACAACACGATGGAGTCTTGAAATTTTCGGATCGCAACGACACTCCTTACACCACTGCAACGCTGATGGAGATTCAGAGACGGGGAAACATCATACAGAGTGGGCCAGGCAGAAAATTGATGTCTGACGTTGAACTGGGTGGCTACAGACGCGTCCGCTAGCTGAAAGGTCCTTGCCTTGGGTTTGGCGTTAATTTTGATGTACGTACAGTACTACTACGCACCTAATAGGTACTAGGTAGGTATATAGGTACTACTTGGTAAGTACGTGTATGTATACCTATACCTGCTGTACCTACAGTACGTTAAGGAGAAGGTCCGTTTCCGTTGGTTCGAGTTGATGTACTGTAGCTGCCGTTTTATAAGCTTGGACTTGATTTGGCCCAAGGGGATCGTTTTGTCGTGCTTGTGGCCTCTAATGGACTGGAATGCCACGGAACTGTAAAGGCGAACCATTGGAACTCCTTGGTAGGAACTATTGTACGTCCGAACTACGTGCACTTTTTTGCCTTTTTCTTCTTGTCCGCTCTTCCCCTTCCCCTCTTCCCCCCCCCCCCGTCTCCCTCCTTCATTATAAATACAGAACCGCCTGCGACAAACCCTGTGATCTTCTCAGCTAACGGGCGCCGCACAAGTTGCGTAAGGGCCTATCAGTCATTGCCAACCTCGGTTGCGTTATGATGGATCCAAATATCTTTCCGGAACCCGCTCGCTTTCGACCGGAGCGATTTCTTAGCGAGGATGGGAAATCGGTGCGAAGAATGGAGGAGCTTATTCCGTTTTCCGTCGGCAAGCGCCAATGTCTGGGCGAGAGCCTGGCGCGCATGGAGCTCTACCTGACCTTTGGAACGTTGCTGCAGAAGTTCCGCTTCTCTATGCCGGATCCTAGCCATCCGCCCAGCTTGGACGTCGTGCCGGGTATCACATACGCGCCGAAGCCCTTCAAAGTCCTGGTTGAAATTGTCTGAAACTTTATATGATTGCAAAACGTGTGAGGTGTTTGCGCTGTGCTTGCTTGAGTGCGCGAATAAATTCCGAAAAGTCTTTCAGATGCGTCATATGGCCGATCAGCGCAAACGAAACGTTTACTGTATAAGCGTCACGCCTACTTGTACTGCCGCACCTTTAATAGGGATACAATGTACATAATACAATGTACAAGGAAAATTAACGCTGAGTTGAATAGGTACAATACAGTAGGACTGGAACTTCCTTGTGGTCGACGTTGCTTCTGGCAATGCAGGTGTTATTGTTTTTGCGTTGCTTTTGGACTTATATCGAGATCAGAAATGGGCAAAGACTTCTTCGCCTAATGCACTAATGACGCAGTTACACTGAGTATGTACCCTAATTTATGACAAATTAGTACACTGCAGTCGAAAGATCTATTTGTGGGCTTATTTTAACGGTTACATGTACGGAGATCGTGATAGCAAGCAACGACAAAGCCTGATCCTTTTATCTCGCTGTTTGTGATGCAAGGTGTTCGTCAATCGTCTAGCGTAAACAGGGTACACGTGTGTAGTGTACATATTATGTAGGTACAAGCAAACCATTCTGGCTTGGCTACTATTGGTACCGTATGTATGTACAACGATAGCAAGATGACAACAGACTTGCCGATGAACTTGATGGAAGAAGAAACTAGTGAGAGAAACGGCAGCAGCGAGTGCCAGATATCTGCGGAATTCCAGCGCGCCTTTGGCTGGCGCCTCCTGGGCGATAGTCTGGTCATCTGTCTGCAGTTTGCCAGCGTTCTCTGCAGTCTCTGGCTTTTCCGACGTCTCTGGCGATTTCGCTCCAGTTTTCGCCGTTTTGGATGGCTTCAGGGGGTTGCATTCACAGTCGTTTTTATGTACGTATGTACATTATTCTCGCGGATAATCAAAATCTGTAGTCTGTACTCTGTACTATATATCTATCTACAATCAAAAATAAATAATCGGGCCTAGGGGAAGAATGGAGCACACAGTGTAAAGTGTAAACGAAGGAGGCAATCACTGGCTCATATTCGACCAATAATTAATTGGTTTTCTCAAAAAAACCATTGTAGTGGATATCCATTCTATTGGTTTTTACGAAACCATTCTATTGGTTTTTCGAAACCATTACATTGGTTTGCACCAATGAAATGGTTTCGTCAAAACCAATAAAATGGCAATACGAGCCAATGATTGTCTCCTTCGTTTACAATGTGTGCTCCATTCTTCCCCTTAAGCCCAATTATATATTTTTGCTACAATTAAAACAAACTATGTTGTAGCGCCGGGTTAGAACAACTATGTTGAGAAATTTTTCTCAAACAGGATTGTAAATTTATGGAACTACTTGCCGCAGACCGTGGTTGAATCCCCGTCGATCGCTATCTTCAAGCAAAAATTATGTACCGTAGACTTTTCAAAGTTTTATAGGGGACTTCTTGACGTCTGAGGCCTCGGCCTCGTTGCAGACACTATCTCCTCTCCTACTGTTAGGAGCTTGATCCATTGCTCATGCAATGGAACAGGCTCCAGCTACCTAGGTAAGAAACACCACTGGACATAAGAGGGCATTGGCCCCAAACAGTGGAGTTTCATGGCTTTTGGGCAAATGTGATTTGATATTTTGAGGCCTGGCGTACTGATGTTGATTGGGGGTACTGCTGGGTGGTAAACGAAAATCGCGGAATCAGAGTGGCAGTACAGTACAGTACATGTGCATAGTACGTACGTACAGTGAGCAAGACTGTGCATGCCATTCCCCTTTAGCTCCACTTTCACGGAAGTGCCGCCATCGTTGTCGCTGTGATGGCCAGTTTGCGTACTTTCACAGACGTGGCATCGCCGTTGCTGGCGCCTTGTCTCTTTTCCACGCGTCCGGTTCTCTGCTTTTTCATTCGAAAGGTTAACTCCTCCTGTCCCTTTCCTAAATCGGCAGCCGTTTGAGACGGCCGTCCGATGGGCGTTCCGACGGCCGATTTTTTGCCGTTTTACGGCCATCCGACGGCCGTTATGACCGTTTCCGCCGTTTTCTATTTTTCGTCGCTCCGCTTTAGCACCAGTGTAAGGAGCGAAGAGAGAAAAGGCAGAATGAATCAACGCTGAGAAGATTTGCGCGTGTGGGCTAAATCCTGGCAAAAAACCCCCCTGATATCATGGAAAAACGAGGGAATAACAAATTTTCGCGTCTCCTGCCATTTTCGGTGGTGAGGAGCGACAAAAAATAAAAAACGACGGAAAAGGCCGTCGGACGGCCGTAAAACGGCAAAAAAACGGCCGTCGGGACGTCCTCGGACGGCCGTAAAACGGCAAAAAAACGGCTGTCGGGACGTCCGTCGGATGGCTGTAAAACGGCAAAAAACGGCCATCGGGACGTCCATCGGACGGCCGTAAAACGGCAAAAAAACGGCCGTCGGGACGTCCGTCGGACGGCCGTAAAACGACAAAAAAACGGCCGTCGGGACGTCCGTCGGACGGCCGTAAAACGGCAAAAAAACGGCTGTCGGGACGTCCGTCGGATGGCTGTAAAACGGCAAAAAACGGCCATCGGGACGTCCATCGGACGGCCGTAAAACGGCAAAAAAACGGCCGTCGGGACGTCCGTCGGACGGCCGTAAAACGACAAAAAAACGGCCGTCGGGACGTCCGTCGGACGGCTGTAAAACGGCAAAAAAACGGCCGTCGGAACGCCCGTCGGACGGCGCCGTCAAACGGCTGCCGAGTTAAGGTCTCACACTATAGATCTCTGAGCCGTGGACTCCTGTACTACTACTGAAGTATCTGGTGATATCTAATTCCAGCTGTTTTCACTTCCTGACACCATACGATCATCCGTCTGCTTGTTTTCCGTTCGCTGTTTCCGCTCCAGTCGCGCTCTCTGCGCTCGTCTTTGTACTATGCAGGGACAACTGTCTATGCATGGACTTCTTGATAAATTCGGTCCAGGCTCTCCTGAGCCAACGAAAGCGAGTTGAGAGGAGATCAAGATATCGATCGAAAGCTTGTTACACGATCTCTTTCACGCGCCATAGAGCGCCTCTTGAAACGGCCTCTCCGTGGCGCTATTCTTGATTGAAACGATAACTTTTTCAAACATGTTTTTCTTGGAAAACTTTGCGTAGAGGCAACGTAGAGAGGCGCCGCAGGTACCGATCGATTCCTCTCGTCAAGACGCGTTGAATGGTGTGCCGCATGTTGAAAAATACCCAGTGGTTCCTTCGGAACACCCAAATCGCATGGTTTTTATGGTGTTCTTCGGCGTGTCGTACTGCGCCGAATACAAGAGCTTTGGCGCTGCCGCTTGGTGTACGGGTAGAGGAAGAATGATACTTTATTCACATTATGACGGATCACTTTTATCTTGCGTACAACGGCTACGACGAAGCCTCAAAGTTGGCTCCGAAACTATAGCGTGAGACCTTAAAGCCAGAAAGGTCAAATTGGCACCTTGAGCATACAAAAGTAATGAAAAATTGCAAAAGTGAGTGAACTATGTGCTGGCCAAGAAGCATTTTCCCAATTCCCACATATAAATTTTGTTTGAAAAATTGAACCTGAACTCGAACTTGAACTCGAAAAAATCCTAATTTTTTGGTGAACCTGAACTCAAACTCGAACTCAAATTGAAATGCTGAACCTGAACTCGAACTTGAACTCGAATTGTCTAAAATTTTGAACCTATATTATACTACTTGTCAGGCATATTTTCAAGTTTCAAATGAAAAAAACCTGGTTGAAATGTCTCTCTCAATACGGAAGTTATAAGCACTTTTATAGGTGACATATCATATGAAACAGCCTGTACATACCCAACCGCATATCAGTCGAATTCATATTTAGGCTTAGGCTTAGGCTTAGGCTTAGGCCTAGGCTTATGCTTAGCCCTACGTATGCACAAAAGATAGTATGGCCCTACGTATGCACAAAAGGGAGTAACTTCAATGCACAGCAGCTGCTCTACGGTATGAATGAAAGCAGGGCAACTGCAAGGGGAATGCGACGGAGAAGGCTGTCTGAGTGAACGTACAGTACATACCCAACCGCATATCAGTCGAATTCATATTTAGGCTTAGGCTTAGGCTTAGCCCTACGTATGCACAAAAGATAGTATGGCCCTACGTATGCACAACAGGGAGTAACTTCAATGCAAAGCAGCTGCTCTACGGTATGAATGAAAGCAGGGCAACTGCAAGGGGAATGCGACGGAGAAGGCTGTCTGAGTGAACGTACAGTACATACCCAACCGCATATCAGTCGAATTCATATTTAGGCTTAGGCTTAGGCTTAGGCTTAGGCTTAGCCCTACGTATGCACAAAAGATAGTATGGCCCTACGTATGCACAAAAGGGAGTAACTTCAATGCACAGCAGCTGCTCTACGGTATGAATGAAAGCAGGGCAACTGCAAGGGGAATGCGACGGAGAAGGCTGTCTGAGTGAACGTACAGTACATACCCAACCGCATATCAGTCGAATTCATATTTAGGCTTAGGCTTAGGCTTAGGCTTAGGCTTAGGCTTAGCCCTACGTATGCACAAAAGATAGTATGGCCCTACGTATGCACAAAAGGGAGTAACTTCAATGCAAAGCAGCTGCTCTACGGTATGAATGAAAGCAGGGCAACTGCAAGGGGAATGCGACGGAGAAGGCTGTCTGAGTGAACGTACAGTACATACCCAACCGCATATCAGTCGAATTCATATTTAGGCTTAGGCTTAGGCCTAGGCTTAGGCTTAGCCCTACGTATGCACAAAAGATAGTATGGCCCTACGTATGCACAAAAGGGAGTAACTTCAATGCAAAGCAGCTGCTCTACGGTATGAATGAAAGCAGGGCAACTGCAAGGGGAATGCGACGGAGAAGGCTGTCTGAGTGAACGTACAGTACATACCCAACCGCATATCAGTCGAATTCATATTTAGGCTTAGGCTTAGGCTTAGGCTTAGCCCTACGTATGCACAAAAGATAGTATGGCCCTACGTATGCACAACAGGGAGTAACTTCAATGCAAAGCAGCTGCTCTACGGTATGAATGAAAGCAGGGCAACTGCAAGGGGAATGCGACGGAGAAGGCTGTCTGAGTGAACGTACAGTACATACCCAACCGCATATCAGTCGAATTCATATTTAGGCTTAGGCTTAGGCTTAGGCTTAGCCCTACGTATGCACAAAAGATAGTATGGCCCTACGTATGCACAACAGGGAGTAACTTCAATGCAAAGCAGCTGCTCTACGGTATGAATGAAAGCAGGGCAACTGCAAGGGGAATGCGACGGAGAAGGCTGTCTGAGTGAACGTACAGTACATACATACCCAACCGCATATCAGTCTAATTCAGATTTAGGCTTAGGCTTAGGCTTAGGCTTAGCCCTACGTATGCACAAAAGATAGTATGGCCCTACGTATGCACAACAGGGAGTAACTTCAATGCAAAGCAGCTGCTCTACGGTATGAATGAAAGCAGGGCAACTGCAAGGGGAATGCGACGGAGAAGGCTGTCTGAGTGAACGTACAGTACATACATACATACCCAACCGCATATCAGTCGAATTCATATTTAGGCTTAGGCTTAGGCTTAGGCTTAGGCTTAGCCCTACGTATGCACAAAAGATAGTATGGCCCTACGTATGCACAACAGGGAGTAACTTCAATGCAAAGCAGCTGCTCTACGGTATGAATGAAAGCAGGGCAACTGCAAGGGGAATGCGACGGAGAAGGCTGTCTGAGTGAACGTACAGTACATACATACCCAACCGCATATCAGTCGAATTCATATTTAGGCTTAGGCTTAGGCTTAGGCTTAGCCCTACGTATGCACAAAAGATAGTATGGCCCTACGTATGCACAAAAGGGAGTAACTTCAATGCACAGCAGCTGCTCTACGGTATGAATGAAAGCAGGGCAACTGCAAGGGGAATGCGACGGAGAAGGCTGTCTGAGTGTACAGTGAACGTACAGTACATACCCAACCGCATATCAGCCGAATTCATATTTAGGCTTAGGCTTAGGCTTAGGCTTAGGCTTAGCCCTACGTATGCACAAAAGATAGTATAGTCACTAAATAGTCACTATGTACAGTCACTATTGACAGTCACTAAATAGTCACTTTGTACAGTCACTATGTACAGTCACTAAATAGTCACTATGTACAGTCACTATGTACAGTCACTAAATAGTCACTATGTACAGTCACTATGTACAGTCACTAAATAGTCACTATGTACAGTCACTATGTACAGTCACTAAATAGTCAATTTGTACAGTCACTATGTACAGTCACTAAATAGTCACATAGTCACTAAATAGTCACTATGTACAGTCACTATGTACAGTCACTATGTACAGTCACTAAATAGTCACTATGTCCAGTCACTATGTACAGTCACTAAATAGTAGTGTTGTCAACTTGGGTCTTTTTCGAACAGGTAAAGTACGGGTAAAATTACCCAGCAACGCATCAGGCCAGGTAAAGTCAGGTTACTTTACCCAGCACAAGCCCGTCCAGGTAAAGTAAACTGCATCTGAGTAAGTTACCCAGGTAAAATCGCACCTGGATTTTCCCCATATTTTATGCACATACAGTAAAATAAATGCCGTAGTTAGGTGGCTTTACCATTGATACAATGAAATTTATGCACCACTGCACCGTACTGAAGGTGTCAGTCACTGCTTTAGTAGGTATTCATTCATTCCTACACAACACTAAAGTTACAACTTGAAAGACGTCTTGCTATGATACTACACCATTTCTTGAAATGAGCTTCCTTCTACATGCTTTTACCCAGGTAAATTACCCGGGTAAGTACTGAAGAGTGGGCAGACTTTTACCCAGGTAAGTACTACATACTTACCTGGATGACCTTCGAAATTACCTGGTAAAGCCATTTCAGCTCTGGGTAAAAGTAAAGCTGGGTAAACGTTTTTCGCTCTGGGTAAAGTAAAGTAAAGTTACCCAGCCAAAAATCGGCCAGGTAACCCAGGTAAAGTTACCCAGAATTTTACTCTGACATCACTACTAAATAGTCACTTTGTACAGTCACTATGTACAGTCACTAAATAGTCACTTTGTACAGTCACTATATTACTATCTGCTGGTCCTTCTAAAATTTTTTCATCGATAACAATCCATCATATTTCTAAATAGGTCACTTTGTACAGTCACTATGTACATTATATATATATACTTTATTTTGCTGCAACACACGGAAGTACATACAAATGATAAAATTGGCATGTCGCGGCCAGGGCTACCCATGCACATACGCGAGCAATAATACGGGCAAACCTAAACTTACATGCTGATAATATCATGTGTACATATAATATCACGGTGGTACATAAAGGTAAAACGTACATTGAATTGGAAAGTCAACATAACAAGAATCGGCGGAGTAAACTATCAAGGAGATCCGATGAAACAAGGCCAGGTCCGACGGTCCGATGGTCATAATTGGGAATGGAACTTGGAAAGGGCGGGAACTTGGGCTGCACCCCTGCGAGTAGAGGACTCATTCCAAGATTCCAGTTCATGGAAGACGTTTGTACATTGCCCAGAGTTATCGGTTAGGAGGGATCGGAATTTCTTTATGGGTGGGAGTAGAGTAGGGTCCAAGTTGGGGATGGCAGAAATGGGAGCTATGGGAGGAAGAAAAAAGAAAAAAAAAAAAAAAGGGAAAAAAGAAAAAAAAAAAGAAAAAAAAAAAAAAAAAAAAAAAAAAAAAAAAAAAAAAAAAAAAAAAAAAAAAAAAAAGTAGGTACCGGGATTGGGGGCAGCGTTGGACTAGGAGTACTCAAACAAGGAAGATGGCAGTGCGTTCCAGGCTCGGATAGCTTGGTACAACGGGAATAGGTACCGTATTTTTGGGTGTATATCTCCCCATTGTATATCCCCCAGTGTATAACCCCCATTGGCAAAACATAAATTTTGCCCAGTGTATATCCCCCCTGGTGTATAACCCCCCATGTACTGGAAGGTACCTAGCCTACCTATGTAAGCTGGTCATAAGCTAGCTATAGCTACTCCTACACCAAGCTACTATGCCTATAAGCTTAGCTGAGCATGTGTTGTACTAGAATAACCCTGTTTTGACCGCGATTATGCCCTAAAACACATACTTTTGGCCTCAAAAACATGTCTCTACCGTACACACCTCTCAAAAACATAAATTTTGTCCCATGTATATCCCCCAGTGTATATCCCCCCCAGTGTATAACCCCCCATCAGACCTCTCGATTTTTGTATAGCCCGGGGCTATACACCCAAAAATACGGTATGTGGGGGACGGTGGCGTGGCCAGTCTCACTGGTCACCTTTAGCTGCAAGTACTTAGTGGATATGCAAAGTTCGACGACTCCCGACGAATAGGACAGATATAGGCAAACAAAGCAGGAACTTAGAATGAGCCTGCTGGTTCAATTTTCACCTTCCATCTCCAGTGGGACCTTGGATATCCCTTTATTTCGTCTGGCACTTCTATAGAAGTGTAGATGGAACTCGCCATTTTATCTACCAAAGGGACACACCATAATTTTTTTTTCAATTAGGTAGACCGTCTACATACCTTTTCTACACAATTTTTTCAAGATCTACATTAAAAAAAATACACAATCACAAATCAATTGTGTCTACAAAATGGCTCGATCTACATACTGAAATCTACGCAATCAACGAAATTTCTTTTCTACACAATCAACGGAAAAACGTGCACACAAGCATCTACAAACCTTTACTTTAGCGTATTACTTGTGTATACATCTTTGTATGCATATTTCAACGCTGGAAGGACCAGTCGGCAACCATGTATTAACCGTGCAATAAACCATGGAGCAACCGTCCGGCGTCCACAGTACCTAGAGAAGTGTCACACATCGTTTGTGGTGTGAATCTTGTCTGTATTAATTATTTCTCGTGTACTCTGTACTGTACCCACAGAATAATAAAAAGTTATGCGGGGACAGCTATACTGTTTGTCATGTAAATGCAATAATTTTTTTAGCTTTTTAGCGAACTTACTTACTGACATAAAATAAAAACCGCCGTTAGCCTAAAAAATAAATAAAATGAAAGAAAAAACAAATTCCGCTGCTACGCATTTTTCCGCATTGTTTCCTCGTGACAGGATTCCAATTCTGCAACAACACACAAGCATTGATAATGTTAGCACATTATTTTTATGTTTCAGATGTCAACTTTTCCGGAGGAAATTATGTCATTGTGAAAGAATTTGTTTTTTCTTTCATTTTATTTATTTTTTAGACTAACGGCGGTTTTTATTTTATGTCGGTAAGTTCGCTAAAAAGCTAAAAAAAATTATTGCATTTACATGACAAACAGTATAGCTGTCCCCGCATAACTTTTTATTTTCCACATGGTAATACTGTACAGTACTATATTGTAATACTGTATTGTAATGTAATGTATTGTATTTTATTGTATTGTATTGTATTGCATTGTATTGTATTGTATTGTATTGTATTGTATTGTATTGTATTCTCTACCCTGCTCTTCAGCGTGGTCAGCTTCCTTCCCACCCCCATGCTCTTCAGCTGCAGCTGCACCATCTAGATCGAGCTTTCTGCAGCACTTCTTCTTCTCCAGCTCCTTGGCTTCACTGCCGCATCCTTCTTCCATTTCTTCCACATGCTTCTCAGCTTCAGCTCCAAAATCGAGCTCTCTGCATGTAGTATGCAGAACTGTATGTACTGTAGTGTATGGTTGCCAACTGGTCCTTCCAGCGTTGAAATATGCATACAAACATGTATACACAAGTAATACGCTAAAGTAAAGGTTTGTAGATGCTTGTGTGCACATTTTTCCATTGATTGTGTAGAACAGAAATTTCGTTGATTGCGTAGATTTCAGTATGTAGTATAGTTTATGTACAGTGTATGAACTGTATGTGTATGTACTGTATGTAGGATGTATGTAGTATGCAGAAATCAGCACGGTATTCGGGGTGGGGGTATGAAATTTTGGGATTTCCATGATTTTGAGCTTTGGGGTATGTTTTCAATATATGGGAGTGGGGTTATGTTAGGGGGTGGGTGCTGGTGTGCTGCACATACCCCCAACTGACCCCAAGCCGACGTCTGACGTGTGTCATTCATTTGCCATTCCATTTGCCAAAGTGTCTTTTGAGATTTTGAATCTTTGCTCCTTTAACCGTGCTTTTGCAACTTGGTGCATAGCTCAAAGTGTTTTGATCTGGCTGCTAATAGCTCAAGTCTTTTGATCTTGGTGCACCTATAGCTCAACTGTTGGTCTCATGATGTATGTGCTCATTGAGTCATATCTTTCTCTGCTATACCTCATGACTGTGTTATCCTGCAAGAAGTCGTGTTTACCTCCTGTGACCTGCTGTGTTGTTATAATTGCCTTGAGAAAATAAAATAGTAGACGGAGGAGAGGCGTTTATTTTCTCTGATCAATCCTTGGGCTGGGCTTTCCAGTTATCTTGTCACCGCCCTTCCTGCCTGTTGTGTGCAATGAGTTGTGCCTTCCCTCTTGCACAATTGCCTTTGGTCTCTTTTTGTTTGGGGAGCGGGCAGCGCGCCTCCCACGATGACCATTCTTTCTCCTCCCTCTCTGTCCGTCCACTACTAACGTGGACGCTCAACCAGAGATGACCAACGCATATCGATCCGCCGCTGGTCTACTATTGTCCCGCAGCAATATTACCAAGAGTAACATAACCTAACAAGAATGAAACACTACGTGCTAAGAATCGATTGAACCCTACTGCATTTTGACTTGATTATAATCATCGATGATTAACTTTTGTAATCATCGATGATTATAATCAAGTCAAAATGCGGCAGGGTTCAATCGTTTCTTAGCACGTAGTGTTTCATTCTTGTTAGGTTATATTATTCTTGGTTGCAGTATTACTGATGACGTTTTTTATGGAATACCGTAGCCACTGATGCATACATGTAGTCACTACTGTCAAAACTTGTCATCTTCATACTTTTTTAGTATTTTTACTTGGTAATAATAATGGTACTTGCTAATGGTAAAATTAATGGTACTTGGTAATGTGTTGTACTGTACATGTATTTACTTTACTTTTAATAAATTGATTCATTGCTTATCTTAATTTCCAAATACACAATAGTATACACAATAATACACAAAATATTACACACATATTCTGTAGAAATGAGCCAAATTATTGTGTCTAATTTAGTAGATCTTTAGCAAATTTCCACACAATTAGACACAAACACGGGACATAATCTCATCGGTAGACAGATATTTCACAATATTTCATCCATCAACATACCTTTGCACAGTTACATTCTGTCGCCTACATAATCTGGAGTTTTGCCTACCTAATCATACACATTTAGTAGATCAGTTTTGTAATTACGTCTACAAATCTGTGATTTCCACATAATCTTTGTGTTTGTGTAGATTTTCCCCATACAAAATTCCTTGAGTTGTGTAGACAGAAATGTGATTGCGTCTACAAAATTTGTTGTGGATTTTTTCATCCCATCTACACATTTAAAGATATTATGTAGACAGATTTTGGTAGATAAAGTGTGTAGACGTCTACACATTTAAAAATTTTTTTAAAAAGATCTACATATCGATTGTGTTGATCTTTTATGTAGATTTTTTCAGAGATCTACTCAATATGAATTATGTGGACAAGTGGAACAACTAAAGGGGTATGTACGTACCTTCACATTTATCTGAGTTTGTCAGTTGAGCATAAGCGGTTTCACCACATTTGGTCACTTTTCCATCTGGCCCGCACAGCTTCGGAAGAGAATCGCGTGTGGGGTTCAGAGATGGTTGGGTTGTGCTCACGCATGGCCCAGTGGCACTACCACTGTCTCCACAAGCACAACTGGTGACATCTGATCCATTCTTTCCCTTCAGACTGCAGTAGAGGCCTCCCAACTTCCAGCTGTAGGTTCTGTGCAGATTCTTTGCATCTTCGGAGCAGCCTGAAACACCAGAAAGTATAAATGAGGGCCCTAAACCATTGAACCATATTATAAGACAAAAGCTGGATGACCTGTCACACAATTTTACCCCTAATGACAAATACCCTACAGTATGTTTGCCCCACCTGAAGTCTCAAGGGTGGTGCTATCCAGCTCTACTTTGACTACATTGGAGTCTGGACAAGTGAGGTTTATGCTTCCTCCTTTTCTGGGGATTGCAGTGGGGTTCTGATCCTCATCCAGCAAGACATAAGTCGCTTTGATGTCCATGGCTCTCTGAACCGTTAGCGTCTGATTGGGCGGAGGCATGCAGAAAGTGACTGTTTTCTTGCATTCTGCAGTGGTTAAGTTTGCATCGCTGGTTGTGTTGACGAAATTTGAAGCAAACTTGTCAAGCCATTTGGGCCAGTTGGTGCAGGCAATGGTTCCATTTGACTGAAGCTCTATCTTCAGCTGGTCAATATCATGCCCTGAATCCACATACATTTTTTACTAACAGTCAATGTCTCAAAATTTGAACCTACAAGTGTAGTACTGTATGTATGGTACCTTCGTTGATTGCGTATATGTAGAAGTGCCAATGTGCTGCTTGCGATCCAGTTTCTAGCATGCAGAAGACTTTGGATGCATTGGGGCCATTTCTGTTCAGTTGTGTTGCCTCGATTTTCCATCCATTGTCACAGTCTCCTGTTAGGCTTTTGCTCTTCAGGCCTCCAGCTTCAATAGTGAAGAGTGAGCAGCTCATTTTCCCTGTCCTGCACAGTTTCTTTCCAGGGTCATCAGATAACTGGAGATGATATTCTGTCTCTCTTTCTCTGAGAATGATGAGGCTTCTATACCGGAGGGTAGTGTCAGTCCAAACTTTTTCCCACTCTAGAAATTAGTGCGATCTTAATCAGACACATGTACCTACCTGTAAGTACGTACGTGTGAAAGTATTGGAAAAAGACAACTTTATGATAGCCCATTACACTTTCTGTGGTACACATGTGTACCATGCCGTTTTCGGCTGTGCTCGAGTTTTTCACTGAACCGTATTCGCTGAATATGGTTGGGTTAAAAAACTCGAGCAAAATTTGCTCCACTTTTTTTAAACCATAGGTAGTTTTAAGGCTGTATTTCTCAGCAACCATTGGACCGATTGAGACAAATCTTGATATCGATCGATTCCTTGAACTCTCCTCTTTCAAATGAGCTATTAACCGACACAGAAGTGTTCGAATTTCACATGTCTACCGTACAATAAAATTCCCACATTTCAGTGAACCGTATATTCAGAGAGTACGGTTCAGTGAAAAACTTAAGCCATTTTTGCTCGAGTTTTTTCACCCAACCGTATTCGCTATCGCTGAATAATACGGTTCAACTTTGCATAAAATGCAATGGGACAGATAGGTAGTGCTATGTGCTGTGCTTGTGCTATGTAGCTATAGTTCAGTGCAGCTGTATCATATTTAGCAGGAGGCATAGGCATGTTTTTCATTCACTGGATTGGTAACGGGCCATAGCAGTGAATCGAACGCATCGAAAAACCCGTGGTGGTCCCAGTCACAAGTTGAACAGCATATGCAGAATTACGTACCGTAGTTATGTGTAGTAAGTAAAGTACCAGACATCAGACAGCTCGTTTACCAGTTGGTGCAGATGGCTTATTCTTCACTTCCACCAGTATAGTGGCATTGGCAAGAATCGCAAGGCATTCGTCTTTTCCTGATAGTAGTGTGCTTGGGTAAAGTGTCCACTCGCGCGACTCAACGAGTTCGTCAACTTGACAGTCAGTGGGTATACAGGAGCAGGAATTTTCAGTGGGGAGGGCGCAGAATGCATTGCTCTGGAAAACAAAGCGTTTGGTACATTGTATGTAGACAGCAAAATTATTGTTTAGAGTAACATTGGTGGTGGTGCGGTGCGTGGTGTAGTGACCGTTACTTGCACTTTTGAAAATTTCGGTAAAGTAAAAGTACGTACTGGCGGGAATAGAAGAAGCCGGTAAAGTAAAAGTAATTACTTTACCGAAGCTGCTCAATGTCCAGTAAAAGGTAAACTGCTGCCGGTAAAAAGTAAAGTAAAAAGTAAAAACATACATACAGGGTGTCTCATAATAAACCGTCCACCATCCCGTGCATGTAACTCTGGAACCAAACCATAGATTTTAATGCGGTTTTTTGTATTTTGTAGGCAAGGCTTCAACTGAGATGTGTACAAAATTTTAGCTTCCTAGGCCCAGTGGAAGCTGCTCAAACACCTTTTTCCTCCAGCCGTCAAAAACAAGGTTTTTCGAACTGGTAGTGCCGATTTAGGGGTAATTCTGTGCATGATTCATAATAAAATTAGCCTCGTAATGAAGAAAGATGTCCCAAAATGCTAGGAAATGTGTATCTCATGCAATATCCCCAGTGCCAGCATAGCAAACGCATGAAACAGGGTATCTTGAAAAACTAAAACCGATATTTTCTCCATAGTAAAGGAAAACGTCAATTTTTGAGCTTCGAGATTCAAACTGTGGTAGTCTCCGAAGTATGTGAACCACATAGTTGAAATTTTGTATACTTACCTGTACAAGCCTTGGCTACAAAATGCAGAAAACCGCATTTAAATCTATGGTGTGGTTCCAGAGTTACATTCACGGAAAGGTGGACGGTTTATTATGAGACACTCTGTATTTTAGGGGGTTTCTGAGGGGTTTTACCAGTCAGTGCTACTGTAGTTGGTATGGTAAATGTATCCAATTGCTTCAATAGTGTGTACGCTCATGCTGTACATTGTATGTATGCACGTATGTGCTAAATTTATATACTGTTATCGTGTTATGTATGCACGAATGCATTTTTCAGAAGAAAATTTGTTCGATTATACCAAAAACATGCACGAAAACGTTTCGCAGCCACTGATGTGAAGCTAAATTACTGACAAAATTTACTTTTTTACTTTTGCTAATTTTTTCGGTACCGGTAAAAGTTTCAAATTGCCGGTAAAGTAAAAGTACGATTTTCGAACGGTGTCCGGTAACAGTAAAAGTAAAGTAATTACCGGCAACAAAAATGGGTGCCAGTAACCGGTAAAAGTAAAAGTACTTTACTTGTTGCGGTCACTAGCGTGGTGTGAGTTGGGAAAATTATTTTAGACCAACAAAGGCGAACATTTCCTGCCATAGTACCCTGTGATAAGTAGCGATTATAGTACACTCATACTCTCACTACATTCATACTGCAGATTAGTACGTACATAGCCTATACGTACATACAGTGTACATTACATCGCTACCGGGTAGGTGAAATTCTTTTTGGTGAGAAAGCGAGAGGCTGCAGTAGCATCTTCACATCCGCATGGATAGGTGGCTCCATTGTCACTCATATTTCTGGAGGAGGATGGTAGCGTTATGTCATCGCCCCACTGCCCACTGAAGCATGCCACATCGTAGACACCGCCCTTTCTATAACCAAGTGAAAGCTGGCCAAACTCATCCCAGAACGTCTTATAAGCTGGCGTAATGCCTGTCCATGGACTTGATGGGTTTTTGCAGATCTGCGCCATCGCAGGTGTGACAAGAAGCTGTAGGGTCGTGAACGTGAGGCTGATGTAATGGTAGATGATTCTCCATGTTCTTTCGCAAGGGGTCTTTTGGCGATGTGGTTTCTTCAAGCCGGCCTCTGCTTTCTGTGGGCCGGGTTTCGCTCTTTTGCTTGCTCCGGTGTTCCTTCGTCCCTCCTTCAAACTTGAACTGAACGTCATCTTGCCCGTGATGCTGGCTGCATCTCTGTTGGTGTCCTTGTTCTGCGGTGGGCATGTAATGTGCATCAGATCTGGGTTGTCACTGTCAGAGGTGGTCCCAGTTCTTCTTGCCGTCGTTCTCCATTCTGCATCCATCTGGTAGTTATGGTGGCTCCTGGGCGGGTTAGTGATCAGCTCCTCTCTTGTGCTGTCGTGGCTCTGCAGGTGAGTGGTGAGTGGTCTTTGCTGGGCTGTGCTCTCTGGTCTCTGCTGGCTCCAGGGGTCGATGGGTCTGCATGCGCGTCTCTGACTGTCTTTCTTGTGATCGCGTTGACTGCTAGTGACATCCGCTCTCTCTTCTTTCTGGACCTCTTGCTTCTCCATTTTGTCGCCGCTTCAAATCGGAAAAAAAGAAGACGATCCAACCACGCTCGAAGAAGAAAGAAAACAAGACTGACATGGCTAAGCGCCTGTCGATCTGAAATTTTGTTGAATGTTGAAGATTACTGAATGCGGAAATGAAAACACTTTGGAGTAAAATTTCCGATTCCGAATAATGCGGAAATGTAGGTAGATATAGTAGATTACTTACAGTAGATTTCATGTTCCTTTCCAGATCTGCATGCGTGAAAAAGAAAAGCGGAATTATTGCGAAATTAGCTCTACATGATGGCATGGCAGTAAAACATTACCACTATTTTGTACAATATTAATATTACGGTATACAATGTATGTATACGTACGTACGGACGGAACAAAAAGGCACCTCGCTTCCTACTTCTACCTAATTCTCATTCCATTTCATTTTTTTTATTTGATTTTATTCGTTTGATTTTACTCATCTAAATTTATATTATTTATAATTAGCTGAAAATAATCATCACTGTCAGTCCACCCAAAATGACTGGTACAAGGATCGCTGTCATCCAATAGTCGACGGGTGTTTCTTCAATATTCTCTGCTCGCGGCAGCATCTCAACAGCGCGCCATGTGTTACAGTTGTCTGTATCGTTGCAGCACTTGGTCAGAGTGTTAAAGGGGATCTGTCGAGATCTTGTGTATTTGGAGTCAAGCTTCGTATTTTTTTACATTTGAAGAGGTTTATATGTACTTGTGTGGAATTTGATCCTGTTTCGATCTGATCGATTTCCATGTTTGTTAGGAACCGATTTTGCCTCTCTGCGATTTAGGGAATCAATTTATTATAATTACGCTCGTACCGTATACAGGTGTACATTCAAATATTATTTAGGTGCTTGCTTCTATGAAACTTATTCCAAAAGATCTCTTCCCAGATCCCCTTTAAAGTTTTCGCCATATCTGTAAGCATAGGCCACAAGTTCTCTGCTCGGATTGTGTTTCTGGATGTTTTTGCTGCAACTGTAGTGCTGGCAGTTACAGGTGTCTGGAGCAGCTGAGTCGATGCCGCATCCGCGTTCAATCTTCATTATGCCCCAACCGCGGTAATGAAGCTTTAGCTAAAAATGGACAAACAAAATCCGTAAACCTGTGTACGTATGTACTGTCTGAACCAGTTGCGTTGCCGCGATGGGGTTGGTCGACAGCGACCCCGTGGTAATAACGGGGATGTCAACGTTGTTCAGTCATCTGGGAGCGGGAAAATAGCTAGTGAAAAAAAGAAGTGACATACAACATGACGTCGACGACCACGCACACGCAGGCGCCGATCCAAACGCTCACTAAATTATATACCACTGGGTCGCCATTGACCAACCAGCCCATCAGACGCGGCAAACGCAACCCGTCCATAGGATGGGCTATTTATGGGGAGAGACGTACATAATAATGTTCTCTATTTCTTGGCTGTGGGTGTCTTATTTACTACGTACCATGCACACTTCTATCTTTCCTTGGTGACTGCAAGGCACGGAATAGTAGGCGATGTCTGTTTCATTCAGTCTCTCTGGACACTCGCCTGGTGGTGTCATCCCGGCAAAGTTCTGTCGAGTACAGGCCACACAGCGTAGTGAAGTAGACGTGCCGAAAAGTGTCGTTAAATAAGCTGCTCCTGTTGCTAGTAAAATCGTGCTGATCATGGAGAAGATTTTCTCAAATTTGATTATGTACGTACAGTAGCTCATTCGTCGTGATGAAAATTGCCTTTAATTTTTGGCATACTGTAACTTTTGCTTGGCGCATAAGAAAGTGATTCTTCGAAGATTCGTTGACGCTTGACAACGGACACCATTGACCAGCGGAACCCTGAACTAAAGGATTATTCATTGTCGAACCAGGAAGCACGCTTCTGAACACTATCCTTCCAAGGCATGTTCAGTCATTCATTGGCTAACGAAAGTCAGTACGTCCGTACAATGTGAGCATAATCAATGTACGTATACAGTGTATACAAGAGCCCATACCGTTAGAGAGTGCGACACAAGGCTTTAGTACTGAGAAATAGGGCAGCAAAGCTTATCGGCTGGCTGTCACAGCTTCCAATAGGGCTACAGATTCGAAACTTAGCTCACGCAAATGCTGAAAGTCTCAGCTTTTTCATGGTGCAAAAATTATTCAGATCCGACCACGGCAAGTGGTCAAAACTTTTGATTCTTTGAAGCCGGGTTATGCGCGAAATACGCGCCCCCGAAAAACAATGCTGTGACCGCCGGCCCCGTAATTACGATCCAGCAGTCGCAGCGGTGGCCCGTAGTTACGTAGCCACTAGTCCGCGATCAGTTTGCTGGCCCGTAGTTACGTAGCCACAAGTCCGCGATAAGTTTGCTGGCCCGTAGTTACGTAGCCATTCATTGGCAAAATGACTGACTGGCCCGTATTTACGGTCCATTAGCACGCGACTACCCCAAACGCATGCGCCGCAAAAGAAATTATTGAAATAGATGTACGCACGCATCCGAATCGACCAAGCGAATCAATTCGTCTTCGATCAAAATATTTGATTGTCTGAAATCGAACGCCCTGGAATTTATTGTCAGCAGAAGCCGCAGTTGTGTAGCCTACTTTACTTACTTACGTCTGTCATCAGAGCTCGTGGTGCTAAAAAAAATGCTACCAGCTACATTCTCATTCTTCGGTCTGATTCTGATTTCTGATCGCAAAGTATTTTCGCATTCTCATTCTTCGGTCTGATTCTGATTTCTGATCGAAAAGTATTTTCGCAAGGTTGATTCTCTACGTAAGTATGTAGATCGAAACGACAGTTGGAAGTTTGCTCGCAGCCAAAGAAAGCTACTGCAAATGAACGCAGAGCTAAATTTCAATAAATCGAAGAAATCCGCCTTGAAGGAGAAATCCGCAGCGATGAATCGGAAACTCGGCAACAAAGAGAGAGCGCCGCTACTTTTGATGAAATGGCTACAAAATTCCGCGAAATACTGAGACAGTTTTCGCCCACTGAATAACTGTAAAGCTTCGTGTATAACCCCGGGGAATAAAAATCGTTAGTCATCGATTCGAGGGGGTTATTACATGAGGATAAAAATTTTGGTTAGAGGGGGGATAAAATTCGTTAGTCACCAAATAGGGGGGGTTATACATACACGACGAGGGGTTTTTATTCGAAGGGGTTATACACGAAGCTTTACAGTATTGTATATGGTACGAAATGAACTAATACCGTATTTACCGGTAGATAACCCCTATTTCCATATGATCACGTCATCAATAAACGTACGTAATGTGTGATGATTTTTGATGACGTGATCATATGTGGAAATAGGGGGTTATCTACCGGTAAATACGGTATGTACGCAAAGCTAACGATGACAAAAGATGGCAGGTTTGTTGTACAGGCCAAGTGTACGTACTGCAGTGTACATGCGTACAAACAAAACAAGCCCAACGTACCGACGTACAAACAAGGTATGCACGACACGAAGCCTTTGCCTACAGTGGCTACGTAACTACGGGCCAGCAAACTTATCGCGGACTTGTGGCTACGTAACTACGGGCCAGCAAACTCATCGCGGACTAGTGGCTACCGCTGCGACTGCTGGATCGTAATTACGGGGCCGGCGGTCACAGCTTTGTTTTTCGGGGGCGTGTATTTCGCGCATAACCCGGCTTCAAAGAATCAAAAGTTTTGACCACTTGCCGTGGTCGGATCTGAATAATTTTTGCACCATGAAAAAGCTGAGACTTTCAGCATTTGCGTGAGCTAAGTTTCGAATCTGTAGCCCTATTGGAAGCTGTGACAGCCAGCCGATAAGCTTTGCTGCCCTATTTCTCAGTACTAAAGCCTTGTGTCGCACTCTCTAACGGTATGGGCTCTTGGTGTATACCTAGAGTATGTAGGTACACAGTACACCTATACGTACGTACCTAGTGTACGTGTACGTAACGTAACGTACGTATGCAATGCACATAGGATACGTATGTACTTACATACATACTAATCACCTGAGACAAGCCATTCCACTTACACGTGGCAATTACTGGACTGATTAAGACTTGTTGTGCCTCGCACTGAACGCATGTGACAGACAAGCGCAGAAACAAACCATTTACCAGCCTGAAGTGGGTGGTGACTGCTGACTAATTTTATGACTATAATAATAATTGCTCTTGCTAGCATAGCAGCTGGCTGCCTAATATTTGCATAGACAGAAAGGAACACCTTGCTACCGTATACTGTTACTGGGTGTGGGTACGTACTCTGTGCACTGTATACCAATGTGCTATTTCTAATGCTCATTTTCAGCCGTATCGAACAGATCATGTAGAACAATCCAAAGATCGTGAACGAATGGCTGGCACACGCATGTCACACACAACAAACAAGTCCTGATCTCATTTGATCACATTTTCAAAACTTTTTCACTTCTGCTATGCCGTCACAGAGGTTTTCGTTTAAGACGGCACGAGTGAAAATGGAATATTCTTGTTTATCCTTCCGTGCACGAGGTGTGAAAATTCCAATCGCCTATAGGGTATTGTCTTGCTTGTTTGCATAGTGAGCTGTATAATTTATTGTTGTCTCCTTCTTTCTGTCCATGCAGGACAAAAAGGCGGGAAAAAGGGA
Source organism: Epsilonema sp. ZAB3_2 (assembly GCA_030247985.1). Classification (NCBI taxonomy): domain Eukaryota; kingdom Metazoa; phylum Nematoda; class Chromadorea; order Desmodorida; family Epsilonematidae; genus Epsilonema; species Epsilonema sp. ZAB3_2. The sequence continues at coordinate 46,436 of JASAMW010006443.1, forward strand.
ATATGTTCTACCTTGAAGGTGAGAAGTGGTGTACGTACACAAAAGGAAACTATTATGGGGTAATTTGGGTTTATTAACGTGTGTCTACGCCTTTGCAAGCTCCTGCCACCCGAAGAACATTTACTCCTCTCTTTTCCAAGCTGGAGGTGCTACGACAACTGCAATGACAAGATCCAGTGCAAGTCTTCCAAATTACCCCACACTTCCCTACTGTATGTATGTACATGATATGTACATACATAGTCTATGTACGTACATACATAGACTATAGACTGTACATACAAATACAAGAGTAGGCAAAGTTTGGCAAGAATCTTATAAGGAAGGATCTTGAGCCTTGGTTCATTCATCTCATTGGCACAAGCCTTTCTTTGTTACGAGATTAACCACCAAAGCTGAGACCGCGCAGACTATCTTGCTATGTGCGTGCACCGTGCATTCAATTGCTACTACGTACTGAAGCTGAAGTGTTGCCCCTGAACTGAAGTCCGTGTATGGAAAAGTGTTTGTGTATCTGACTGAACACACTGAATCACCTACCAGCCAGCAACAACACTGGAGAAACGGGGAGTGAAGAAAAAAGACAGGCTTACCTTGCTGTTGGTGGTGTGAGCGTTATTGCCACTGCTTGCTACACTTGCGTTGCGTATGATAATAATATCGCGTTTGGCTTGGCTGTGCCATGATCCAAATAGGGTACTTCTGGGTAAGCCCGCCATCGGGGTAAACCCGGCGCTACCTGTACATAGGCTTTTTTGAACTTGCTGTTTTGAGCAAATGATGAACCAAATAGGCCTTGCATAGCTATTTTGAAAGACGGAAAGTTCAAGGAATCGATCGCTATCTAACTTGTCTTGATCGGTCTACGGTATTGGTTGTTGAGATACCTATGCACTACATACCCTATGTAGCCCTGAAGCTTACATACCTAGGAGGTGGCCGTATTTTCTCATGGTGAGGTTTATCCTGTAGCACCCTACCTACAATCCTATCTTCGTGCCAGCTTATGCGGTTGTGACCGACTGTATTACAACTGCGCGAAGCAGCTAGTATTCATGTGGCGAAATTGAGAAGGCGAAACAGTCAGTCAGTCTGCGCTGCCACACGTTTCTGACCGAAATTTGTCGAAATCAAGAAGAATGGTTACGGTAGTGGCTTTATCAATGACTTCTTTGGTGCGAATCATTCGATCTACGATGCTCATTTTCTTGACAGTTCAATCCTTCAAGGCATGGAGTAAGATATCGCTTTATTTATTTATGTAAGTATTTTTTATTTTTTATTTTATTTTTTATTTGTGTATTTATTTTTTATTTATGTATTTTTTATATTTAATAATTCTTTTGCCTTCTTTTATCAATTTATACTTGTTTCAGGTACAATAGCCCAGCCGACTCCGCCCCCAAAACCAAGCTGCCTGGATCACTTTCTTTCCGGAGCAACCGGATCGGGCGTTTACCCGCTACAATTAGTGCCGAGCGCAGAGCCAAAGAACGTTTTTTGCGACATGAAAAGCCGTGGCAGAGATGGCATTGTCAGCACTGTGGTGTACAGTTCTGCCGCTTCCGACGCTTCTACGCCATTTCGTCAAAAGATGCAAAGTCTGAAGTCGAACTCGTTGTGGATTTCTTATCAGTAAGGCCTTGAGGATTTTGGCGCTTGTGTACCTTAGCATTTTGAGATACATTACATAGGTACGATTATTGTATACTGCGTTTATTTAGTATACGTAAGTTAATAGGGTTTCGTTGCCTTGCACTACGTGTACCGTAAGTTTTTATGAACATATGTACATAAATAAAATATAGGCCTAATATTTGTATGTTTTAGATTGTCAACATCAGAACTGAAATCACTATTTTCTGCATCAACGAGCTGTCATCAAAGACTTCAACTTCGTTGCAACCAACCGGCAAAGTGAGAAGAATTTCTTCTCGCTTCATTCATTATTCTTCCACATACGTACAATAGCGTTAAAAAATAATTATTTACATACTGCAGTTTTGTTGTAAAGAGTTGCTCTTTCCTGTGTGACCAACTGAGACCATTGTATTTTAGTTTGACAGACTACCTCAAGGTTTCATCCGTCACAGGAAATTTTGTGGACCTTACCCGGTTGCCGTTGGGCTTTTGTAACCCCGAAGCGGGAAGCACTGAACTTTTGCTGAACGGGCAGGTCTGGCCTGAACAAGATAATTCTTATCAAACGGCCGGCGTCACCAAACTTGAATTAACAAATGGACAGGACCTGTCATCTGAAGTTGAGATTTTCTTTGGTTTGAGTGCCCTGGAATGTCGACAAACGATACCGTCATCGAGTAATAAATAAATAAATTAAAAAAATAAATAGGCTAAATAAATAAATAAATAAATAAATAGACTAAATAAATAAATAAATAAATAGGTAGATAGATAAATAGAGAAATAAATAGGCCTAAATAAATAAGTAAGCCTAATAGAAACAAATAATAATAAATAATAAAGAAAACGTAGATTTTATGTTTTAGCCTGCTTTTTCGATGCCACCAAACTTCCTTCATCAAACTTAGCAATAATCAATTCCGCTTCTTCTGATGGAAGATCGGTATTTCCGCCACTGAATGCCAGCTTTTCATTTCGCACAAATCATGAAAACGGAACCTTGGCCACATTGGAGTTTGACGGATCTGGAGAAAAATTAGAGCTGTTCCTTCTTCATGGTAACGCCGTCAGAAACTTTTTTAATTCTCCATACAGTAACCTATCGTAGGTAGCTTGGTGTTATCTGTTACTGTTATGTACGTACTGTATGTGTTACGTTTGGCCCATTCACATCAGAGACATGCGCTGGGCGTACGCTTGGCATGTCCATGGCACATGGTCTAACTCACGCAAATAGGCATGGACAGATAGGTAGAGTATTCGCCGATCGTGCGAATTATTGTACAGGGTGTTCCATAATATACTCACCGGCTGTTTGTGTCTCTATCTCCACAGCGGGGTGTCATTTTTAAATGCGCTCTTTTGCAATCGGTAGCCAAGGCTTCAAAGTTCATGCAGACAAAATTTCAACTTTCTAGGCCAACAGGAAGCGGCTCAAAATAGCTCAGAAAAGCTGACCTCAGAAATCGAGGATTTGCCTTATGTTGTACCAAAATAGGGAGCATATTCTACCATCCAAAAGCTAATACATTTTCAAATCCTGATAAATATCACAAGTAAGACCCGGAAGAACCAAATATACTGCGCCATTGTGAAGAAATGTGAGAAAACTCATCCATGGAATGCTAACTTCGGTCTTAACCCCGGTTTAGTTCCCGTGAAAAAAACGTGAATTTTTGTGTTCGAAAGTTTGAGCTTTCATAACTTCTTTGACAGAAGGACTACAGGGCTGAAATTTTGCCTGCACCATTTTAGAAGCTTTACCTACCAAATGTAAAAGAGCGTACTGAAATCGAACGCTCCGTTGATGAACGAGAGGCGCAAACATCCGGTGAGTTTATTATGGAACACTCTATAGATGTCCATGTGAACGGCCTACAGCCCCCCAGCCGCGGGCGTCCACGTCGTGGGGGTGGGCAACGGACGGCGTTTCGTCGGCCGGCTGAAGACGCGGCATCTCTCTCTTCGCATGACTGGATCAAGGAGACCGGCCCCAAGTCCCAGGCGCTGGGGTTCTAAAATCACCTGGAAGACTGGAGGAGGCGTGGTAGGTAAAGCTTCTAAAATGGTGCAGGCAAAATTTCAGCCCTGTAGTCCTTCTGTCAAAGAAGTTATGAAAGCTCAAACTTTCGAACACAAAAATTCACGTTTTTCACGGGAACTAAACCGGGGTTAAGACCGAAGTTAGCATTCCATGGATGAGTTTTCTCACATTTTCTTACAAATGGCGCAGTATATTTGGTTCTTCCTGGTCTTTCTTGTAAAAGTGCCTTGATGGTGAAAACGTATTAGCTCTCAAATGGTAGAATATGCTCTCTATTTTGGTACAAAAGCATAAGGCAAATCCTCAATTTCTCAGTCTCACCTTTTCTGAACTACTTGAGCTTGCTGCTGTTGGCCTAGAAAGTTGAAATTTTGTATCCCCATGAACTTTGAAGCCTAGACTACCGCATTTGACACCCGCTTGTGGAGATAGAGACACAAACAGCCGGTAGTATTCTGGAACACCTGTTAAATAAATAATTCGCACAATCAGCAAATACTTACCTATCTGTCCCATCCTATTTGCGTGAGTTGAGACCGTGTCCAGTGGACATGCAACCTCCCAGCATGTCTGATGTGAATGGGGCCAAACGTTAACACATACAGTACGTACATAACAGTAACAGATAACGCAACAATAGGGTTGCTGTATGGAGAATTAAAAAAGTTTCTGACGGCGTTACCATGAAGAAGGAACAGCTCTAATTTTTCTCCAGATCCGTCAAACTCCAATGTGGCCAAGGTTCCGTTTTCATGATTTGTGCGAAATGAAAAGCTGGCATTCAGTGGCGGAAATACCGATCTTCCATCAGAAGAAGCGGAATTGATTATTGCTAAGTTTGATGAAGGAAGTTTGGTGGCATCGAAAAAGCAGGCTAAAACATAAAATCTACGTTTTCTTTATTATTTATTATTATTTGTTTCTATTAGGCTTACTTATTTTATTTTAGGCCTATTTATTTATCTATTTATCTATCTACCTATTTATTTATTTATTTATTTAGTCTATTTATTTATTT
>JASAMW010006444.1:0-16171 GCA_030247985.1 Epsilonema sp. ZAB3_2
CATGTGTGAGAGTGAGAGCGAAGTAGTGCTACCACAGTGGTGCATGTTCACAATTGACATAAAGAGAATGAAGAAATGTAGTGTAATGTCATCTGCTCCCACAGTGGCACATGTTCACAAATGAAATAATGGGTATCAAGAAAACATTCACAAATGACATAAAGGTATGAAGAAAACATTCAACAAATGACATAAAGGGTATCAAGAAATGTAGTGTGACATTATCATTTTGGAATAGGTAGGTAGATGTTTTCAAGCAGCGCATGTACACAAATGACATGCATACCTCTCTGTCAGTGTGTCTGATGAAAAGGTAGTGTGTAGTGTGATGTCATCATTTCAGAATTTGTAGACGTTTTTGAGCCTCGATAGAGATAGTAGTGGGTTATCAAATACTGTAAAGAAAAATTTTCAGAGGGTCAGTATTATGTTGGTGTTATCAGAGATACTGGAAATAGTAGTGGGTGATCAGATACTGTAAAGCAAATAATAGTTTAAGAGAGTCAAGTATTATATCAGTGTTATCAGATACTGTAAAACAAAACATTTTTCAAGGGTGAAGTATTATTTATATCAGTATTATTAGATACTGTAATACTGTAAATAGTAGTGGGGTATCAGATACTGTAAAAGAAAAAAATTTTTGTAAAGCAAAATATTTTCAGAGGGTCAAGTATTATATTGTAGTTATCAGATACTGTAAAGCAACAAATTTTCAGAAAGTCAAGCATTATATCAGTGTAATCAGATACTGTAATGCTAAAAACTTACTGAGTTTCAAAGTATTATATCAGTGTTATCAGATACTGTAAAGCAAAAAACTTTCTGAGAGAAAAGCATTATATCAGTGTTATCTGATACTGTAAAGCAGACAATTTTCAGAGGCTGGCAAAAAATATGGTCTAAAAAAATTTCTGCCAATATTTGTGTACTTCATACCCATACACATTCTCCAACTTCAGGACAGGTAGAACAGTGAAGCTGGCTGTAGCTGGCTGGTCTTGTCAAAGGTGGTGCTTCTGGGAAAAAAATTACTTAAGTACGTATAGAGATGGGCCGGACAGCAGGGTGGTAACTGGTTTTGGACAACCTAATGTTCCCAATGTCTAAAGGTTCCACCAATACAAATGTGTCACCAATACACAAAATTCAACTAGACAGACAACAATAGAAGACAGTTTATTTGATATGGACTGGGACTGAATTGTTGCTAAAAACGAGACTGAGACCGAGACTTTGAATTTAAACCTGAAACAAAATTTAGGAAAATTTTACCAAGACCAAGACTGATTCCTGTATCATAGTCTCATATAAATAACAGCCAGTAATAAATAACAGCCAGTAGAGAAAGAAAACACAAAATAGTGCTATCTAGGAAGAGCAAGAGTTATCAATTCCTACAGTAAACCATTCATCCCTGGTAAACCTAGCTCCCCATGGTGCCCCCATGTAGTCTCTACGGAGTACAGACTACTACTATGTACTTCTAGAAGAAACCCCAACCACCTAGAAATATGATCTATTTGACAAATAGATACCATGGTATATAAACCAAAGCAGTAATTTTGGCTAATTTGATCAATTTAAGACAATTTTTGTGATGTAATCGTCAAAATATTGAAGGGGCATGCCCCAAACCTAAATCTGCAAAGAAAATGGAGTCGAATGATGATAAGAATTTGTGAAAAAAGTGGCTGGCACATGAGGGGCACATTGGGCCTACTAACAGCCATATCTCAGCATACAGGAGGGGTTAAATTTTAAACTGGTCATAATGCAGAAGGCTCAATATGTTTGGAAAATGGCTGCTGGACTTTAAAAAGGTGTCTAAGGTACATTTCCAGAGAAGCACTCTCTAACACAGGGAAGCTAGCAAAAATATGAATAGTAATCCGAATAATATGAATAGTAATATGAATAGTAATTTCATGGACTATCTATTTCAGTAATGATAAGCCAGATGTGAAACCATCAGCACATCCACATATGCCTTCTTAGTACCACTATAACACTCATCCTCTAGAATAATGACATTGACTCCTTAAACGCCCCTTTATCCAGTCAAGAAAGTTCAACAGCTTTTTAGAGGCCGCTTGTTCGGCTTAGCGACCCTAACACATGAACTAAAATTAGTGAGTAATAACTAATGACACACAAGAAGAAAAGTCCATAAAAGAAGTAACTATGCTGCAATGATTCGCCCTGTACATACTAAACAAACCACATGTCGCATGACAATGCCTAACAATTCATTAGCAAGTAAGTTGAAATGACCAGCAATTTGTCCCCCGCCAGCCCGAGACCGAGACACACAACTAATACAGTTTGAGCATTTTCGTCACCTTCGAAGCGCCTCTACTCTCCCCAACAGTTCTGGCTTTGGCTAGGGCTAAAAGAGCAACACAACATTCGTGGCTCATCATTTACTATAAGTAGGGTGCTGTGGGGTAAACTTGGCCATGAGAAAATTCGACCACCCAAGCTTCAGGACTGCATATCTCAGCAACCAACGGACAGATTGAGATAAATGGGATACCAATAATCGATTCCTTGAGCTCTCCTTTTTCACATGAACAAATTCGTTCATAATTGCTGAAGGAGCTTAAAGGGGAACTTTGCGCGAATTTTAACCACACACTTATTACATAGACATAAAAATCTCACCCCCCCTTCCTTCCTTTTCTTTCTTCTTTTCACATCACCCATTCCCCCCCTTCTCTTTTTTTTTTTTTCTCTTTTCTCTTTCTTTCTTTTTTTTCTTTTTTTTATTTTTTTCTTTAACTTTCTTTCTTTTTTTCCCCCTTTCCTTATTTTTCCACCCTTTTCTTACCACCAAAAATTAAATTAAATTTATTTTTTTTCCTTTTTTCTTTTTTTTTTTTTTATATTTTTTTTTTTTTTTTTTTTTTTTCTTTTTTTTTTTAGAGGTGGCCGGGTTTACCCCACAATACCCTATTATTCTCTACAGAAGGACCGGACCCGATACGCAATCACTCAGCTCATTCATTTCAATGTTATTCCGAAGCCAAACACCTGATGCCACGTTCAGATTAGAGGCGTACGTCCGACATAAGCCCGAAAAAGTCAGTGGCTGTCCACGCTTTTTAGGACGTGTACCGTCGCTAATCTAAAATCGCGGCATGAGATGACAGCTTACTCTTTCTTTTACCCTTCTCCGCTGTGGGTTTCTTCAGGAAGCGACCTCGTTTCGCTCGTGGCTCTTCCACCACTTCCGCCTTTGCTTTCGGAGCTAAACAACGACAAATTACGGCGCGTGTCCCTGTCCACCTGGGAAGTACTGACACAGTCACCGCAAGCGTTACTCGTATATCATACGTATACAACGTCCATGCTGATGGTGGATATTTTAGACGTTTTGCGCGCGCGCGCACACACGCGTAGATTTGTGGACCACTATTTTCCCGGTTGAAGGAAATTGAAAAATAACAACGACCCTGAAATCTTCAAGTACTGTATGTGCTTGAGGTGTTTCTTACCATCTTCCACTGTCTCTTTTGGCTGAGCAGCCTTCCTCGTTCGTCCCGCCTTTGACATGGTCGGTTCAGCAGGCGTGACAGCCTTTTTCGGAGCCGCGGCTCTTCTTCGAGTGAGGCGCGGCGTCTTGGCTTTCTCAGCAGCGGGACTCTTCGATTGTTTAGCTCGCACTCGCAGGCGTTTGGGTGCAGATGCTGCTGAGGTGCCCGGTTGTTGCTCTTCCGCCACATCTGTGTAAGATTCATAAACATATAGTACATGCACGCACATGATACATGGATACTTATATACAGTCGAGAAGGAAAATTTGCCAAATGTGCCAGGGAATCGAACCCTGGACCTCTCGCATTCCAGGCGAGCGCCTCTAACCACTAGACTACACAACTGGATGACCTCAAGTCACACAATTTCCCCTTTTGATCATGACAGCTAGCCGGTTTTCCTAGGAGACAGGGCATGAGCAAAGGAGGGCGACAGCCATCAAAAAACAAGTTTACCCTACCAATAAAACCGGTCGGGTTTACCCCATGATACCCTGCTACGTCTACGTGTGGGGGCTGCGGTGCTGTACTGTATTGTGTACGCGGGTCCCTTTTTTCTTTGGCTCGTATTTGGACCCCCCCCCCCCTTTTTATTCCCCCCCCCCCCCTCTTTTCCCTACTCTTCGTTTTTTCCCCCCTTTTTTCTTTTGTGCCTTTTTTTCTCCCCCCCCCCCCCCCTCCCCCCCCTCTTCCCCCCCCCCTCCTCCCTCCCCCCCCCTCCCCCCCCCCTTTCTCCCCCCCCCCCCTCTTCACACCCCCCCCACCCCTCTCTCCCCCCGCCCCCCACGCCACCCAGACGGCCCCCACCCCCCCCCCCCACACCCACCCCACCCCCCCCCCCCACCCTCCCCCCTCAGATTTCTTTTCATTTTTACTTTTTCCCCCTCTCTCCTTTTCTTTTTTTTTTTTTTTTTTTTTTATCTTTCCCTCACCACACTTCCATCCCTACCCCACAATACCCCCCAAACAACCCACCACAACAATTACATAAATATAAACCAATACTAACAACAAAATACTCCCAAAATTTATCACTTCATTATTCCTCATAAAACCTCAACTCCCCCACCAACCCCACCCTTTCTTTTTATTTTTATTTCTTATACACCACCCATATCCCCCACTACCCCCCACCACCCCTCTACCTACGCGCCCCCTTCCAATATTACAATACGAAAAATCAAAAAACCGCCTTTCCCTTTCGCCCCCCTCCCCACCCCCCCACCGCCACCAACAATCAGTCTAATTTTTCCTTTCAACCCCCCACCTCCACCCGTTATCCTACCTAAACCACCACCCACGTACGTTCTAATCGTACATACAGTACATACCCGGCGGTGACTTCGGCTTCTCGGGACTTTTCTGCTTGCCTCGACCTCTCTTCGGAGACGGTGCACTTTCCTGCTGCTCATCATTCGCAACATCTGCAATTCGCGAAACCACCCACAAAAAATGGCCGTGAGTGGCCGGACGCTTGAGGCCTGTGAGAGGCTTGCTGGTCAAAGGGCGACGGGCATCGCGAGGCGTCTTCATCATACGACGGACGCTGCCTGCAAATTGCGCAGCAACGCCTTACGTACACACACGCACGCACGCACGCACGCACGCACGCACGCACGCACGCACGCACGCACGCACGCACGCACGCACGCACGCACGCACGCACGCACGCACGCACGCACGCACGCACGCACGCACGCACGCACCCACACACACACACACACACACACACACACACACACACACACACACACACACACACACACACACACACTCAATGACGAAGGTGCGTAGATACATGAACGGCTAGTATGTACTGGGATACGAGTCCCAGAATACTAAGGTCAAAAATATTTTGCTGATGTTCGCACCGCGGAGATGAAGGTGCGCGTTCACTACGCGTGAATATGCCCATGTATTGTATTGTCTCCCGCACGTACTGTACATACTACATATACATACTGTACATAACATTCATGTACGTACATAACTTACCCAGGGACGGACTGCGTTTATTCTTCGGCGTCTTCACCATGCGTCTCACTCCGGTCAGATTCATCTCTTCCTGCGCCGGATACATACACTGCTCCGTTTCTACACCCTTCTTGCTGCTCCTTCGTTTCCTCTGCGGCTGTTTTGCAAGAGCCTGCAATAACATGAATGCAAACCATATTTTGTCACATGAAGAAGAGGGGAGTAAGCGGGTGATTGGGGCTAACGAGAAAGCTGGTGAGAAAAGCCCGAAGCCTGGTCGGGTTTACCCAACAGTAACCTGTCATTTCAAAAAGTTCCGAGCATTCCACATACAGTGAATATGCCCGCTTCTCCTTCTACATACGTACGTACATAGAGCACAGCCCACACCGACTTATGCTTAGTATTTCTTATTTCCCACCTTCGATCCACTACTCATCATCGCAGCTTCAGCCAGAGCCGCCCTGATCGAGTGCTTGCCCACTTTCTCAATGGGCGTCAGTTTGATCCTGGGAGAGAAGGTGACGTGACTGTGACGCTTGAGAGCCGCAGAAACGCCCCGCCTCCTGCGGCCACCCGAGCTTCCTCCTGCGCTACTGCCGTTCTTGGAGCTTCGTCGCTTTTTCAGGGCGGATTTGGGCGGACTGCGCTTCTGCTCTTCCAGCTCCAGTGTTTCCTCGCCTTCTTCCGGGCTCCGGAAAGAATCCTCCTCCTCTTCGTAAACCTCTTCTTGCTCTTCGTCGGGGTTGGGTGCTGCTACATTGTTTTGAGAGTCAGAGCCTGAAAAGTACGCACGGGTGGTTGATTATCTTGCTATAGTCTGGCCAACAGGAGTTACTTGGACTCAAGGCGCGTTGCGTAAAATAGATTCACAAATGCGGATTTCTGTCCACGCTTCTTGTACTCCTATTTAGCAGAAGTACATGCAAACTACGCAGGACGACTTGAGTCCAAGTGCCAACTCCTACTGCCCAGACTATAGCTACCGTGTATTTACTTCTACACATGTACGTAGATCATACGTATACGTACGTACTACTGAGGGTACCCGAAGATTCAAAATAAGTGTCAAAAATAGGGCGCTACACACGTAGCGAGAAAACCCGGGGAATTCCCCAGAAGTATGCACGATGAAGCATAAGGAGGCCGGTGAATTCACCGGGAGTTTGAAAGGGACCACGTCAATACGGCTTACGGACGCTTGCTTGGCAGAATTTAGTTGCGAGAATTTCCCGAGATGACTCCTCTGTTTTTCAGCGTGTTTTTGATTGGTCAACAAACGTACGTACACTACTGAAAAGCAGAGGGGGTCTGCTCCATTCGGTAACACACAGGAACTAGGGTACTATGGGGTAAACCCGGCATGGGGTAAACCCGGCCACCTAAGTATGCTCCTGTGAACTTGCTGTTTCAGCAAATGATGAACCACATAGCTCGTTTTTGAAAGAGGAGAGTGCAAGAAATCGATTGACATCCCTACTCGCATCAATCGGTTCATTGGTTCCTGAGATACGTATGCAGCCCTGAAATGTAGGTGGCCGGATTTTCTCATGGCCGGGTTTACCCGTAGCACCCTACATAAATAACGCAAGTCGCCGTTAGCGAGAAAGCTTTTAGTGTCCGACTTTACCTCCTCCCTTCCTCCAGCTTTACCCCAGCCTACCCTGCCCTACCTATTATTCCTTCCAGCTTTACCCCACCCTACCCTGCCCTACCTATCACTCCTTCCAGCTTTACCCCACCTTACCTATCACTCCTTCTAGCTCCGTCGTTCCTTCGTTAATCTCCTGCTGACATTGGTGCAGACGCACTTTTTTCTGCTCCAACATTCCACCAAGCTCCGCCTTAACCACCGTCCCCGACGATTTTAAGGTCAGCTCAAGCTCCGCAACCATCTGCTGCAGTTCTTTCGCGTCCGTCCGCCTTAAATTCTCCAGGTTACTGCGCGCTTCGCGCAGATGATTCAGCTGGCTTTTCGGGTGTTGCGTCTCTTTCTCCAGTTTCCCGCGCAAAATCTGCAGGCTTTCATCGATCCGCGGTTGCAGCATCTGACGACAAATGGTCAGGATGGAGCGTTGTTCTTCCGCACCCTGTATGCCATCGAAGCAAGCGGTCATAAGGGCGGAGTGGGAGTATGTCAGCTCTCGGGTTTTCTCTTTGTTGTCAAATGTACGGAGACAGGCGTCTATATCCGATTCCATATCAACCGCCTCTCTCCGCACCGCCTGCAAATACTGGTAGAATCGGTGCATATTCGTACATACGGTACAACGTGTGGGGAACAATAAAGCTTCATTCTGACCACGTGAATATTCGCTAATTGCGCTAAGAAAGAACTGTGGGTGGTCGTGGTCACGTGACGAGCCGATCCTCCTATTATTCAGTGCATTTTCAATCGGTGCGGGCCGCGGGGTGACCGATCAAAAACGCACAGAAGAAGGGGGTCAGCTCGTCACCGCCCATAATTCTTAGCGCAACTAGCGAATAATACATATATAACACAGACCATAAGTACGAACGAACAGTACTCAGACGTGGGCCTGGGGGTGAGGGGGGGGCCCCCCCCCCCCCCCCCCCCCCCCGAGACCCCCCCCCAACCCCCCGTAACCTGTAACGTGAAACCGCAGTTTTGTATGGCAGGATAGCCGGGTCCCCACCCTTTTTCCCTCTCTTCACCCTCACTTTTCCCCCCACAATTGTCAAGAATTGTTGTTGTAGTTGCAGGAAGAATAATTACCAAAAAAAAAACAAAAAAAAAGGGGGGGGGGGGGGAGAAATAGCATCGAACGGGAATCTAACCCGCTACCCTCGGACACAGCTGTGGACTTAGGCACACCACCAGGTACCGCCGGTCCGGGGATATTTTGGCTAACTCGCCTTACATACCCAGAACTAGTCTACGTACACTATAATGGCCTCGGGACGCTATCGCCATACGTACGCAGTACGTTATACAGTACATACTGTACCTGAAACACTTGGACTCTGTGCTGTAGTTCTTGCTCTGAATGGCAGCTAGCAGCGGTTTGTGTGGAAGCTCGAGTCATCAGTGAGGCAACGCGAGTCAGCAATTCCTTCAACCGTCTTTCTCTCTCTTCTTCTGCTTCTAACTCACGCAGCCGAAACTCATCCAATTTCGTCTACATACAGTAACACATACCAAGAATGAATAAACAACACTGGAGGAGAAGTCTGCACAATACCGTCTGTTGTGTATGTGTACTAGGGTACTATGGGGTATGGATGGGTCGGGGTAGGAAAGTGCCAAAATACATCATACTTAATTGATGAGCAAGGTGGTGCGTTACACGGTAAAGCCTTTCTTTTTTTCTTCTTATTCTTTCTTCTTCTAGAAGTCTTTTAGGTACCCGGGTTTACCCCATCGTCGGATTAACTCCATGTACGTACCCAACAGGTACACATACATACACTCTTACATACCTTGAGCGATGGCTGGCGATCCTCCTCTTGCCTCACGGCCACCTCATTGGTCAGCTGCTCATTCGTTTGGCGCAGCTCCACCTCTTTTTCCTTGAGTCGCTGGCTGAGAGTCGCCCACTCATGTATCAGTTGAAACACTTTCTTCTCCAGTCTCCCAGTCAGCTTGAGTTCCTTGCCGTACTTCGTCTTTTCTTCCTGAACCAGGAGAAGCAGTCTCTCTTCCTGCAACATAACCGTACGGTATGCAGATATTGGTACACGGTATGTATGGGCCATGGGGAAAGGGTATGGAATGCCAGGACAGAAGACGAGTGTAGCCCCAGTTACGTACTGCGTACGTGTGGCAACAGCGTCCGAGGGCAGTGTTAGTGTACGTAGACTATTATAGTTCTACAGGGTGATTTTTTTCTCCTTTACGATTTTGACTGCCAATTTCAACAGGTTATCCTGCACCGATTTCGCTCAAATTTTGCCCACATGTTCCCGAGCGTTTACCATTTACTTGGTAAAAATTTCGAGTTAAAATACTGCACTGGTAGTGAGAAATACAGCAGAGAAAATGAGATCACAATTTTCAACATTCTTTCCATAATGTTTGACTACTGCGACAATTCTTCCATCAAAATTTTGGGAAACGTGGCAAATGGCAATACTGCTGTATTTTTCCGAATTGTAAACGACATTGGATTGTCTTTGTAGACCTTTTTCCTTCTCTACACCCCCAGAAAGAATTTGAGAGCCATCAAATCAGTGATTATGGCTCATCAGCTGAGGATGCAGCACTGATGAGGCGCGAGCAGCACTGATGAGAAATGAGACCATCTCCAAGCAATGCCACTAACCCTGTCAACGTTTTTTGGCTGATTATGGCTTAGGTTTCATCTTGCTGAAGCTACGGTATGTTGCTCTCAGGAAAGAGCCGTTGGGCTCCAAAAAGAGTCTTTCAATCCATTAGCAGTAAAAATTGGGTCGAAAATGCTCGAAATTGCAATTTTGAAAGTAAGGGGATAATTCTCATTACCTGTACAGTATTTTAACTCGAAATTTTTACCAAGTAAATGGTAAACGCTCGGGAATATGTGGGTAAAATTTGAGCGAAATCGGTGCAGGGTAACTTGTTGAAATTGGCAATCAAAATCGTAAAGGAGAAAAAAATCACCCTGTAGGTACCGTATTTACCGATGCATAGCCCCCCCCCCCATGCATAGCCCCATATAGGACCTCTTAATTTTTCCATAGCCCGAGTTTATTACAGCCATCTGTCATTGGATCGGTATCTGGTGGGGTACCTAAGTCCACAGTTGTGTCCGAGGGTAGCGGGTTCGATTCCCGTTCGGTCGTATTTCTCTCCCCCCTTTTCGGGGCCCAGCTATCGCAATACGGAACGCGGCACGTCACACCCTTATATTGGCAAAACAAATCCCCCCCCCCCCCCCTCCCCACCCAGCACCATACGCTACCTGAAGCTACCTGTTTTATGTAAGCTAGTACTGAACGTACAGAGCATAGAAGAGAGGCAAACATGAATATACACATACCCTCTGCATTACAAGTTACGTAGTAAGTACACAACACAGAAAGCAATGAAAACGAAACGAACCAGGCACAATGCATTCAATTCTCCATGCTCATTGATGATACGTTGCAGATTGCGTTTTTGCTCAGCGATGTTCGTCTCTGCCGCCAAATGGCCAAGCACCTCCTTTACACTGTCCAACTCAAGCGCAGTTGTCTGCAACAAAATAGCACGCGCTGAGCGCTGACATGCGCTGAGCGTACGCTCGGCTCGACACACGCTAAAGCATAGACAGCCTCGGATAACGCATGCAGAGATCACCGCATTCTCTGGTAATAAATATTTGACGCCACTGACGCCACCAGAGGGGTGGTTCATACAGAAAAATATGAAAGTATGCGTCCCGTCCCCTAAATTCATAGCTAAGCTAGAAGAAGATGGAATTGATTTCTTCAAAAACTATATCAGCCAATCAATTCCGCAGAAATTCCTCATTTTTCGCCCTTTTCACCATTTATAAGTTAGTGTGTCCCTGTGTCCCTAGACTGTGTCCCTGCCCCCCACACCATAAACATCCTGTTTGTCATGCTGGATGGTCGCTATGTGCCATTTCTTAAAAATTACAAACAAGAAGTGCAAAATAGTTACTACGTGATTGTGTCTTGTGCCTTCCTCTGTTATGTTCTGCTGACACCTCGTTGTGTATGCTTGGGTACATTATGTGGTATTTTTATTTACAAATTGTATCAAAAAATGCAAACAATATAATCTTTGCCCACAATTGTGTCTTGTGTTCAGCTCCTATGTGTGCTAAGCTCAGGCTCAGGCTTAGGCCTAAGCTTAGCCTATGTATGCAGCCTTCCCATAGCCGAAGCCTAAGCCTGAGCCTAAGCCTAGCCTATGTCCTGTCTATATAAAACGTTCCTTTCCTGTCTATATAAAACGTTTTACAAGCAGCTCCATCCAGAAAGAAGCCACAAATTTGCATAAAAATGGCACCACATGAAACTACATATTTCGTTTATATAGTTTGCAAAAAAAGAAATTTTGAAAAAATTCCATTCCATCTTCCTGTAGCTAAGCTAAGAAATTAGGGGATGCATAGTTTTCAGATTTTTCTGTGTGACCCGCGCCCTCTGGTGGCGTCAGTGGCGTCGATGACGTCAGTGGCGTAGAATATTTATTACCCATTCTCTCAATAAACCAACTATCCACTAGTTGAGTTATTGAACAAGGCCGCAAGGTAGCCGCTTTTCTTTTCAGATCAACCCTTACCCTTTCTGCCTAAAGTTATGAGTTCACCCAAGGTGGAAACCGATTTGAAAAGAAAAGGGACAGCCTTGCAGACACGCTCCATAATAACTCAATTCGTCGATAGCGCCTCGTTACTAACCTCAAGCGGCTGCAGTGGACTCAGTTGTTGCTGGTGTTCATCTGGCTGCTGTTTCTTTCCTTTCCCAGCTTCCAATCGGCTTTTAATCTCCTTCAGTTGCTTCTCAACCTGTTCCATCTTCTTTTCTGTCATCTCGTATTCTTGCATCAATGCCTGAGCCCGCTCGATGGTAGCTAGTCGCCTGTTGTCAAGCCTTTTCAGCTCCGTAGCTACTGGATCCAATTCTTGAGTCATTTCTCCTTCAGCCTGTAAAACAGATAGCGTGACTGGGGAAAATTGGTAAAGTCGAACACCAAGCTTTTCCCACTAACTGGCTTGGTTGAGTACTATACGCAACAAAATCCAGTGCAGAAGCAACCATCTGTGCTGATAGCAAAGTCACACAGCGATGTGGGGAACTGTGGGGTAAACCCGGCCATTGGAAAATCCGGCCACCTAAGTTTCAAGGCTGCATATCTCAGTCAGCCATTGGACCGATTGAGACCAGCAATATCGTAAAACTCCATTCAAATTTTTTCTCAGGAACTAAGCGATGTAGAGCACAGCCGTCAAAAATTCCACGGCTAACTTTCAGCTGGATTGCCAATAAAAAAACCCATGCGTCTATCTGCTTTCAGTGGCGAGATATCGCCAAATTCCTTCAGTACTGAAATCGCCAAATTGGGCGTTGACCATTGGGTAATTCTAAACCTCGCAAACGCCCGAAAAATTAAAAGTGGCACAAATATGCATATGTGATGAAAACAATAAAAATGGGCATCGGGCGTACAGGACAGGGTCATGGGGTGCGTGGTTTAGCGTCTGCCAAATGTCGACGCGATTTCAGTACAATAGGAAATCGGCGATATCTCGCCACTGAGAGCAGTTAGACGCAAGCGGTTTTTTATTGGCAATCCGGCTAAAAGTTAGCCGTGGAATTTTTGACCGCTGTGCTCTACATCGCTTAGTTCCTGAGAAAAAATTTGAATGGAGTACGATATTGCTGGTCGCACTTTAGTATTCTATCAATCGATTCCCTAAACGCTCCAATTTCAAATGAGCCATGGTTTCTCATTCGCTGAAACAACAAGCTCAGAGGAGCTTATGAGGCCGGGTTTACCCCACAGGACCCTACTAGGTTGAGAGAAGCGTGGTGTTCCACTTTACCCCCTACTTTTACGACTTAACCTCACACAATGACAATACTGTGTACAGTTCCATACACTGTTCGCTAATCCATAGCGCATCGAATGCACAAGGCCCAACAAGCCCATCGCTCAATTTCGAGCAATGCCACATTCTGCCATCCAGCTTACCTCCAACTGAGCCAGTCCCAACTGCTGACACATAGGTGAAACGTCCAGGCTTTCCAGTCGTTTCTGCACTTGCATCAGCGCGTTCATAGCTGCGTCTTCTGTTAGTTGAGTAAGCTTCTCTTCTACTTCACACAGCACTGCGTCTTTCTCTGCAGTCTGCAACTTCAGCTGTGACAGAGTGTCAGAAAGCCGCCGGGTTCGCTCCTTTTTCTTTTCCATCTCCTCATGCACTTGATCAGACACAGAGACGTCGGATTGCTGCCGCTGAATTCGTTCACCTTCCCGTTTGCACTCATCAGCAAACGACTGAAATAACAGCAGCACAAATGGCCGTAATGAACACAACAACACGCACGGGTCGAAGACTCATTTACATCGAAGACTTGCGCTTGGCGTACGCTCGGTGCGTCCATGCCTCGGCATGTGCAAATGCATGGAAGGATGCGCCGGACGAACGCCAAGTGTATTACCTGCCAATGTGAACGACCCTTCGAAGGTACCTTTGTACATAACCTTCCACGATCTGACATCGCGGTAAAAAGTTGTTCTCAATTTAGATGAACGACATCCAATACGTACAGAGGGATGGCTACTGCACTGGATTGGGTTGTTGTGCATTGTATTTTATGGTTTCGTTCCTTTGATATACGAGTAAGTAGGGTCTTGTGGGGCCAACTCGGCCGTGGGGTAAAACCGGCCACCTAAACTCTTTTGAACTTGCCGTTTCAGGAAATACAGAACCAAATAGCTCATTTAGAGTTCAAGAAATCGATTGGCATAATATTTGTCTCAATCGGCCCATTGATTACTTGTCTCAATCGGCCCATTGGTTACTAATAAAATAATATGCAGCTCTGAAGCTTACGTGGCCGGATTTTTCCATGGTCAGGTTTACCCCACAGTACCCTAGATCCTAACAAAAATTGGCTGACTTTGGCCCCTTTCAGACTTCACCTCAAGCTACCCTAAACCATACTAGTATACAAAAAACATGAAGAACCTACCTGAAAGTCCTTCTTTAGCTGGGAGGCCGCTGTCGACGGCTGTTTCTGGGGTCTCAGCTTTTTCGCCTGCACAATCACAGCGTTCAGTCGTGGCTGCAGCTGCTCCATTCCACTCTGCACCTTCTGCAGCCTGTCCTCCATAATTCCATCTCCTTTCCGTCTCCCCTCCATCCACTCTCGCTTCAGTTCGTCAAGTTCTTCAGTCACGGCCTGACGCTGCGTTTCAAAGTCACGATAGGTGCCAATGACACGACGATGCAAGTCACTGGCCTCCTTCAGCTGATGTCGTCTCGCCTCAAACCGTTCCCTTCTTTTCACCTGCTCCCCTCGTCCATCTGCAGGTTGCAGCGACTGAATGTCTTCGTCCAACTGAAGCAGCGCTGGAATTCTCTCAGTTTCTATCGCCTCCAATCCACAGAGCTGCATTTCCAGATCTGCCAAGGAGGCATCTGGACCAATCGTTTCGCTTCCTTCAGGCGGTACGAGTTGGTCCAATTCTGACAGAGAAGCGTCGAATTTCTGCACCAACTCCAGTAGTCTACCCATGCGCACTTTTTCGCTGTCTAGCCGATCAGAAGCGTCTGCAAGAGCGCGGGAAACTTCCTCCAGTTTCAGTCGACCTTCCTCGTCTGTTTGCTGCAAGCGTTTCGTCTCCAGTTCGTCTTGAATACTCTCCAGTTCTTGTTGACAAGCCGCCTCATCTTCTGCAACCGCCTGCTGCAGTCTGCAAAGCGCGCTCCGAACCCACTGCGCCAGCAAACGCGCCTCTTCCTCTTTCTCTCTTCTCTCCTTCTCTTCTCGCTGTCGTTGAGCCTCCAGTTGAGAGGCCTCCTTGCTCCGCGTCCTACCACCGAGCAGCAGTTTGGGTAGTCGCACGCGCAGGGCGAACGCACGCTTCTCTAGCGTCCCGAAGAGACCTTCTTCTAGGTGGCGCGTCCCCTGAGCGCCCAAAGCGGCGCGCCAATCCTGCCGCGCTTGCAGCGTCTTCTCGAGACGGGAGAGGGAGAGTTCCCAAGCCGGCAGACGTTCCTTTTCCAGTCGTCTAAAATAGACACATGGAAAGGCATGTAAAATAGTGCGGCGCAATTCGGTTCGGGGGTAATTCCGGCTACCGGAACCACAAGTTGGGCTGAATGTGATTTCATCAGGGTGGTTGATTTTGACCGTCAATTTCAAAAAGTTGCCCTGCACCCAATTCGCTCAAATTTTGCCCAGTTTTACAATTTACTTGGTAAAAATTAATGCTGCTATATTTGGGCGAAAATTTAGCGAAACTGGCGCAGGGGAACCTGCTGAAATTGGCAATCAAATTCGCCCAGGAGCACAAACTACCCTGTATGTTAAACAGGATCACCTACCTAGTCGCCTCCTCTCTCCTGCCTCCCTCGTGCTTCTTCTCCAGTTGCTCAGCCGCCGACTCCAGTGCCGACAATTCAAGGGTGAGCAGCACCGTCTGTTCGCTCACAAGGCGTCCTACACACGCTGTCACGTCCAGTGACAGGTGTCGTCTCTCCATTGCTGCCGCTCTCTCCTCCTCCTCTGGCCTTAATGGACGCTGCGGGTACTCCGAGTTGAGGGCGTTCAGCGCCTCTTTCAAGCGAGCCAAAGCAGCAGTGGCCGCGTCTTTGCCTTCCTGTAATACGCATTCCGATAATGAACGATAACGCGGGGTAGGATGGGGGAAACTGGACGTTTAAGCTATAAAACTAGCCTTTCTCGATAACAGCGTGCGTTGTACTCAACCTGCACGTGGCTAAAGGTGCAGGTTGAAAACAACGCACGCTGTTATGAGAACGGCTATAGTAGATCCACTGATGGCGCATTCACATTGGAAGGAAATGCGTTCGCGTAGGCCCGGCGCATCCATGGCTTTTTCCATGCCTTTGCGTGCGTCGAGCCATGGACATGCGAGCGTACGCCCAACGCATGTCTCCGAGTATGAATGAGCAGCCATGAGAGAATGCGGAAGGGTTTTTCACGTGAAACAACACAAAATTGCATGAAGAATATGT
>JASAMW010006445.1:0-11339 GCA_030247985.1 Epsilonema sp. ZAB3_2
AAACAGGATGTAGATTGCACTTTGCATTGCAAGCGGGGACCTATGTATGTACACGGTAATTCTGACCGGGGGTAAATTCGAGCACCCATACTTTGTTTGAATTAGAAAGGGCAAACCCAGCAAAGTAACATACTGTATCGTATACAGTACATTGTCATCAGGAGTTATGTCATACAACGGCGGGAATATTTTCGGAGCGATCTTCTTGTTCGGACACTAAAGGGGACAAGGTTTTCTGGTAACATGTGTTTGATGCCTTAAGAATCACAGAATCATAGAAAAACTCTGACTGGTCAAAATTTTCGGACAACATTTCCCCTGTCCGTAAACTTACCCTTTTACATTGATTGATACGTGCGTACCTAAACCACTACCACAATATTTCCCTTTCCAAATGAAATTACCGTATTTACCTATGCATAGCCCCATGGGGCTATGCAAAAATGCTATGCATGGGGCTATGCAAAAATGCTATGCAAAAATGCAAAAATGGTATGCCCCATGGGGCTATGCTATGCATAGCCCCATGGGGCTATGCAAAAATTGAGAGGTCCTATCGGGCTATGCATAGCGGGGCTATGCATGGGGCTGTGCATGCGACATTTTTTTGAGAGGTGCGCAGAGGCATAGTATTTATTTTTAGGTCAAAAGCACATGTTTTAGGGCATAATTGAGGTCAAAACAGGGTTGTTCTGGTACAATACAGACCCAAGCATGCTTATAGGCATCTTAGCTTGGTGTGGGAGTGGCTATGGCTACCATATGACCAGCTTATGTAGGTAGGTTCAGGTACTGTACAGTACATATGGGGCTATGCATAGGGGGGGGGGGGGCCCGCCCCCATGCATAGGGCATTTTTTATGTTTTGCCAATATGGGGCTATGCATAGGGGGGGGGGGCTCTGCATAGGGAGGGGGCTATGCACAGGTAAATACGGTAGGTTTGAGGTCTAGCCAATTTTGAACTCATTCATAGTCATACCCGTTGGCCCGAATTGCCCCGCCCGTACTACTATAATATCTTATCATAATGTATCCGGCAGGCAACACATTTGTATAATATTAAGAAACGTTTTCTGTAGCGGTTGCATAGTAGGTGGAAGGGGGGTACTTTTTGTAAATCGAGATAATATGCCTATCGGATTCCCCATCAAAAACTGCATATGTTGATGAAGTTTTAGGAAAAAATTTGTTCAGGCAACATCGAGATTTTCAAGGGTAAAGGTGGGCAGGTCGCATTTTTGCCGTTTTTCAACGTTTTTAGCTATATATCAGCAACCGCAGGGACTAGAGGGCTACAATTTGGTACACACATACATCCCATAGGGGCCCAAGTCTGGACCAATTTTGAGCCCAATCGGCCACCTGTGTGTCGAGATATAGCGTCGCAAAGTGCATTTCTGTATATTTTTCACCTGTTGCAAATTTAGTTTTTTGAATACCACGGCGTGAATACATGCCCTGCACGGGGTAAAATTTTGACAGAAAGTAGAGAAGGGTTAGGCCTAAAAACTT
This sequence comes from Epsilonema sp. ZAB3_2, assembly GCA_030247985.1. NCBI lineage: Eukaryota > Metazoa > Nematoda > Chromadorea > Desmodorida > Epsilonematidae > Epsilonema > Epsilonema sp. ZAB3_2. The sequence goes on from JASAMW010006445.1 coordinate 1,515, forward strand.
TAGTACTACCGCAAAAAATCTCTATAATTGGAATTGGGACTACAGTCCTCTCGAATGGTGAAAAATGCAGCAAAAATTTTCCCGCCTTTTTTATTTTTCAAGATAAATGAGCAATATCACTGAAACATTTTCCTCGTAAGTAGCCTATCTTATGTAGAATTTTATGTAGATTTCAAAAATAAAATTGCTTTTCCCAAAAAATTTAACCCTTACCCAAAATTCACAAAAATATACTACTTTTGCTAAATTATATGCTAGGGGTTAAATTTTTTGGGAAAAACAATTTTATTTTTGAAATCTACATCAAATTCTACATAAGATAGGCTACTTACGAGGAAAATGTTTCAGTGGTATTGCTCATTTATCTTGAAAAATAAAAAAGGCGGGAAAATTTTTACTGCATTTTTCACCATTCGAGAGGACTGTAGTCCCAATTCCAATTATAGAGATTTTTTGCGGTATTAATAAAAGTTGTAGGCCTAACCCTTCTCTACTTTCTGTCAAAATTTTACCCCGTGCAGGGCATGTATTCACGCCGTGGTATTCAAAAAACTAAATTTGCACAGAAATGCACTTTGTGACGCTATATCTCGCCACACAGGTGGCCGATTGGGCTCAAAATCGGTCCAGACTTGGGTCCCTATGGGATGTATGTGTGTACCAAATTGTAGCCCTCTACACCCTGCGGTTGCTGAAATATGGCTAAAAATGTTGAAAAACGGCAAAAATGCGACCTGCCCACCTTTACCCTTGAAAATCTCGATGTTGCCTGAACAAATTTTTTCCTAAAACTTCATCAACATATGCAGTTTTTGATGGGAAATCCGATAGGCATATTATCTCGATTCACAAAAAGTACCCCCCTTCCGCCTATACTACAGGCTACTCTCAATCCTTACAGAAAACGTCTGTTAATATGAAGCTGCATGTATAAGTATAGCAGAATAGTTAAAGGGGAACTTTGCGCGGAAAATTCGGGGTAAGCCCACACACATCATTAGATAGAGCATAAAAAATGCTGCAAAACGCACCAAGTCCCATCCCTCTACCTTGCGTCATTCTTGAGTTACAGGCACAATACTGATCAATGAGCCAGAAACTCAGCTTGAGAGCACGTAGCTCGCTAACCACTGCACCAATCTGAATAATTTTTCTACCACCGTCTGCTCCGTTTGGTGTTCTACCTTTTTGTTGTATAAAGTTTCGCTGTATCTTCACTGCCTGTGGAATGGGAAACCAAAAAACGTGTGTCGTTGCGCAGTTTAGCAGATATTTCGTCCACGCCCCTGTCATGGACATGACACACACACACATGGTCATGACGGGGACGTGGACGAAATATCTGCTAAACTGCGCAACGACACACGTTTTTTGGCTTCCCATTCCACAGGCAGTGAAGATACAGCGAAACTGTATCTACTGACAAATAGGGCTGATGTCTGTCTGTCTGTCTGTCTGTGCGTGCGTGCGTGCGTGCGTGCGTGCGTGCGTGCGTGCGTGCGTGCGTGCGTGCGTGCGTGCGTGCGTGCGTGCGTGCGTGCGTGCGTGCGTGCGTGCGTGCGTGAGTGCGTGCGTGCGTGCGTGCGTGCGTGCGTGCGTGCGTGCGTGCGTGCGTGCGTGCGTGCGTGCGTGCGTGCGTGCGTGCGTGCGTGCGTGCGTGCGTGCGTGCGTGCGTGCGTGCGTGCGTGCGTGCGTGCGTGCGTGCGTGCGTGCGTGCGTGCGTGCGTGGGTGCGTGCGTGCGTGCGTGCGTGCGTGCGTGCGTGCGTGCGTGCGTGCGTGCGTGCGTGCGTGCGTGCGTGTGTGTGTCTGTCTGTGATGCGAAAAACTCGCTCAGTTTTGCAGCTACAGCGTTCACTAATGGCTCATTCAAAAGCTTATAAGCCCAAGGGCGCCAGGAAGCCCTTCGATTTTTGATCACCAATAATCGATCGATAATCGATATTTTAGTACTAAAAGCGCGCAGATTCGCTCACACTCACTCAATTTTGCAGCTACAGCGTCCATCTAGGGCTCTTCAAAGAGCTTATGCCCTCGAGGACGCCAGGAAGGCCTTCGATTTGTGATATGATCAACCAATCACCAATAATCGATCGATAATCGATATTTTAGTACTAAATGCCGCAGAAACCAAACGACGCAGGTTTTCAAGCAGCGTTAGGAAATGGTCACGCCCGAAAATGCACACGGGAATAAAACGCGAGATGCGCTAAAGGGTTGCCAGATCTGCAAAGGGTTGCCAGATTGCTAACTGCGCAAAAGGGCTTATAAGCTTTTGAATGAGCCATTAGTGAACGCTGTAGCTGCAAAACTGAGCGAAAAAAAAAAAAAAAAAGCGCACACACACACACACACACGCACGCACGCACGCAGCGCGCGCGCGCGCGCGCGCGCGCGCGCGCGCGCGCGCGCGCGCGCGCGCGCGCGCGCGCGCGCGCGCGCGCGCGCGCGCGCGCGCGCGCACGCACGCGCGCGCGCGCGCACGCACGCACGCACACCCACGCCGCCGCGCGCGCGCGCGCGCGCGCGCGCGCGCGCGCGCGCGCGCGCGCGCGCGCGCGCGCGCGCGCGCGCGCGCGCGCGCGCGCGCGCGCGCGCGCGCGCGCGCGCGCGCGCGCGCGCGCGCGCGCGCGCGCGCGCGCGCGCGCGCGCGCGCGCGCGCGCGCGCGCGCGCGCGCGCGCGCGCGCGCGCGCGCGCGCGCGCGCGCACGCACGCACGCACGCACGCACGCACGCACGCACGCACGCACGCACGCACGCACGCACGCACACACACACACACACACAGACAGACACACAGACACACTAAATATATATAGGGGGGGGGGGGGGACATGGCCCTATTTGTCAGTAGATACACTCACTGCTCTTCACTGCCTGTGGAATGGGAAGCCAAAAAACGTGTGTCGTTGCGCAGTTAGGATATTTACGTCCACGTCCCCGTCATGACCATGTGTGTGTGTCATGCTCATGACAGGGGACGAAATCTGCTAAACTGCGCAACAACACACTGGTTTCCCGTTCGGCTGAACGCGCACGAAACTTTATACAACAAAAAGGTAAACGCCGAACGGAGCAACATCGTCCAAAATTATTCAGGTGGGTGCAGTGGTTAGCGACTACGTGCTCTCAAGCTGAGTTTCTGGCTCGTTGATGCGTATTGCTGTAACTCAAGAGAATGACGCAAAGTGATGCGTTTTTAGTCATTTTTGCAGCATTTTTTATGCTCTATCTAATAATATATATAACTACCGAATTTTCACGCAACCCCCTTTAACTATTCTGCTATACTTAGTATGCAGCTTACATATTAACAGACGTTTACTGTAAGGATTAATTAGCCTGTAGTATAGGCGGAAGGGGGGTACTTTTTGTATAAGAATGAGATGAGTGCCTATCGGATTTCCCTTCAAAAACTGCATATGTTGATGAAGTTTTAGGAAAAAATTTGTTCAGGCAGAGACCTCGAGATATTCGAGGATAAAGGTGGGCAGGTCGCATTTTTGCCGTTTTTCAACATTTTTACCCATGTTTCAGGCACCCGCAGGGCTTAGAGGGCTACAATTTGGAACACACATACATCCCATCAGGACCCAAGTCTGGACCGATTTTGAGCTAAATCGGCCACCTGTGTGGCGAGATATGACGTCACAAAGTGCATTCTATTGTATAATTTGACCTGTTGCCGTAATTTGAATACCGCGGCGCGAATACATGCCCCTGCACGGGGTAGAAATTTTGACAGAAAGTAGAGAAGGGTTAGGCCTACAAGACTGTGCTGTAATACCGCAAAAAATCTCTAAAATTGGAATTGGGACTACAGTCCTCTCGAATAGTAAAAAATGCAGCAAAAATATTCCCGCCTTTTTTATTTTTAAAGATAAATGAGCAATACCACTGAAATATTTTCCTCGTAAGTAGCCTGTCTTATGTAAATTTTGATGCCGAGATTTCAAAAATAAAATTGTTTTCCCAAAAAATTTAACCCTTAGCCCAAAATTTAGCAAAAATAGTACTACTTTTGCAAAATTATGGGTAAGGGTTAAATTTTTTTTGGGAAAAAGCAATTTTATTTTATGAAATTCTACATAAGATCCACTCCTACGAGGAAAATGTTTCGTGAGTAGTGCTCATTTATCTTGAAAAATAAAAAAGGCGGGAAAATTTTTACTGTATTTTTTCGCCATTGAGGAGGACTGATTCCAATTCAATTATAGAGATTTTTTGCGGTAGTACTAAAGTTTTTAGGCCTAAACCCTTCTCTACTTTCTATCTAGAAATTACCCCGTGCAGGGGGCAATGTATTAGGCACCGTAGCTAAAAAACTAAATTACAACAGGCCAAAAAACAGAAATGCACTTTGTGACGCTATATCTCGACACAGCAGGTGGCCGATTGGGCTCCAAAAAAGAAAGACTATTAAAAAAAAAAGAAATATCTTTTCCCCCTATTGCTAGGCCTATACACCCCTCGGTTTTTTTTTTACAGCTAAAAACGTTGAAAAACGGCAAAAGTCGGAGCCCCCTGCCCACCTTTACCCTTGAAAAATCTCGAAATATTTCCTGAACAAATTTTTTCCATAAAACTTCATCAACATATGCAGTTTTTGATCGAGAATACAATAGGTATATTCTGTGAAACTCGACAAAAAGTACCCCCCTTCCCACCTCCTACTATGCAACCGCTACAGAAAACGTAAATTCTTAATATTATACAAATGTGTTGCATACCAGATACATTATGATAAGATAATATAGTAGTACAGGCGGGGCAATTCGGGCCAACGGGTATGACTATGAATGAGTTCAAAATTGGCTAGACCTCAAACCTACCGTATTTACCTGTGCATAGCCCCCTCCCTATGGTACACCCCCCCCCCTATGCATAGCCCCATATTAGCAGAAGCATGAAAAATGCCCTATCCATACCCCCCCCCCCCTATGCATAGACCCCTATGTAATGTACAGTACATGAACCTACCTACATAAGCTGGTCATATGGTAGCCATAGCCACTCCCACACCAAGCTAAGATGCCTATAAGCATGCTTCGGTCTGTATTGTACCCAGAACAACCCTGTTTTGAGCCTCAATTATGCCCTAAAACATGTGCTTTTGACCTAAAAAATATGCCCTCTGCACACCTCTCAAAAAAATGCCCTATGCATAGCCCCCCTATGCATAGCCTCCCTATGCAGTAGCCCCCCATATAAGACCTCTCAATTTTTGCATAGCCCCATAGGGCTATGCATAGCATAGCCCCATGGGGCATAGCATTTTTGCATTTTTGCATAACATTTTTTGCATAGCCCCATGCATGGCATTTTTGCATAGCCCCATGGGGCTATGCTATAGGTAAATACGGTAATTTCATTTGGAAAGGGAAATATTGTGGTAGTGGTTTAGGTACGCACGTATCAATCAATGTAAAAGGGTAAGTTTACGGACAGGGGAAATGTTGTCCGAAAATTTTGACCAGTCAGAGTTTTTCTATGATTCTGTGATTCTTAAGGCATCAAACACATGTTACCAGAAAACCTTGTCCCCTTTAGTGTCCGAACAAGAAGATCGCTCCGAAAATATTCCCGCCGTTGTATGACATAACTCCTGATGACAATGTACTGTATACGATACAGTATGTTACTTTGCTGGGTTTGCCCTTTCTAATTCAAACAAAGTATGGGTGCTCGAATTTACCCCCGGTCAGAATTACCGTGTACATACATAGGTCCCCGCTTGCAATGCAAAGTGCAATCTACATCCTGTTTGTTCATGCTTGCGCTGTTACTTCACTTTACTTCCTGGTATGAATATGTAATACACGTACCCTACATATCTGTACTGTCGCAACGCAATGTACTGTATTAGAAGTGAAATCAATGCTTCCAAATTAATTCTTTACTTATCAGATTTTATCAGATTTTTAAAAAAATCGAATCTGAATGCTCTAACACTGCGGTACTCTATTGTCCATTGCTGCCTGTTAGTTTACAAATGCGCTTTTTTCGCCCTTAGAATTTTGATTTATTTTCTAATGGACCAATGATTGCACGCACCATTAGAAACGAAATAATGTCTGATTCTTTCATGGGTCATTATCGTTTGCTATTCATCATTGTAGGCGTACTATAAGCTTTTACAACAATCCCATTATACACTAATATTCACGTACGCTCATAAATGATAATACTATCATGGTATTTTATTTGCACTGTGTCAAGAACTGGTATAATCGTATAGAAAGAACTGCAAACCGACCAGAATAAACTGGCTTTTAGTTTAGGTCGGCTCGTGATTTTGTCAATTTTTATGCAGTGTTTTCATGAAAATGACAAATGAAACATGAAATTTTGAAGTATGTACTACCTTCATATCTTCTCCGTATGTAGAAGCTACCAGTACAGTACAGTCCTGTAGAAACTCTGATATTGGCTGGTCTTTTACCCAATATCCATGGTCACATAGGGGCAGGGGGTTGTACACAAATTATTACTTACGATACAATAATCTAATCTGCATAGGATAGCAGTACTGTCTTGTCTTACGTACACGTTCGTACCTACGTATGTATAGTGGATGTCGCGGTGTGTTATTGTGCGTGGGGGTGTGGTGGTACTCTATGGCGTGCGTGCATGTCTAAATATAATATTTATGCGGTAATTATACTTTTGTTTTCAAAAGAGATCAGGCACCTGGCTACACGTGTACTACGTACACACGCGCACGTTGCCCATGTGCACTTGCAGCGTTAGCAGCAAGAAGTACGTAGCGTGGGGCAATAAAAAAACAGACGAAATGAAATGCGTGGCAAAACAATCTTCATGCATATGTTATGTACATTTACGTGCAGTAATGAGTGACTTTTTCTCGCCTTCATGTTATCAAAAATATATAATTCCTGTATTGGGAAGAATGGGCCACGTAGTGAAAAGAAACGAGGAGGCATTGGCCCGTTTTCGCCCCTTTATAATGGGGATTTACGAAACCTATTTTTACTTTCCCCATTATAATGGGTTTTACGAAACCTTTATAATGGGGATTTACGAAACCTTTATATAAGGGATCCCCTATTTTTAGGTTTCGTAAAAACCCATTATAATGGGGAAAGTAAAAATAGGTTTCTAAATCCCCATTATAATGGGGAAAGTAAAAATAGGTTTCGTAAATCCCCATTATAAAGGTTTCGTAAATCCCCATTATAATGGGGAAAGTAAAAATAGGTTTCGTAAATCCCCATTATAAAGGTTTCGTAAAACCCATTATATAGGGCAAAAATAAAAATAGGGGATTTGAAAAACCCATTATAAAGGGGCGAAAACGGGCCAATGCCTCCTCGTTTCTTTTCACTACGTGACCCATTCTTCCCAATACAGGAATTATATATTTTTGATGTTATGATATGTATATCCAAAAGTAGAAGGTAGCAAGTCTCCCAAGTCGGCTTTGCGCGAAGTAGTAATGTACTATGGTGAAGTGGGCTAATGTACGCTTCCTCGATTTTCGAAATTAATACCTACCTACCTGCAGGTACCTTACCTATGTACCTAACCTACTACGCTAGACGCGTTGTGTGTGAGTGACTTAGGCCTACGTATTTTATATACAGAGAACTGAAACACTCCCATCCCAACTCAGTTTCACCTTGGAAGAAAAGGCACAAACCGACGAACGCCTTCATTAACCACACCATTACTCGACCAATCTAAAAAGCCCGACACTGTGATTGCGTTTTTGCTGCAAATAGGTGACAAAGCTACGACCATGGAGAAACAGAAAGCTTCTGCTAGTACCACCACATTTGTCATTATCTCTCCGATTGATACTTCTGCATTACCCAGCAGCGTTATCAGCCACCATCGAAGGGCCTCCAGGGTACAGAGAGCTAGAAAATCTCTAAGCTGGAGAACTTCATCATTTCTGCATGATATAAGCTCAGTTGACGCTGAGAGAGCTGCAAGTGGGCTGAAATTACCACAGATGACTGCAGGATATGTTTCCACTGCTGGCAGGTGCAGGTTAATAGAAGCAAAGAAAATTGAAAGGGTGCAGAATGCTAAAACGCTGGGAAATACAAAGGCTACAAGCATTTTCAGAGATAGCGATGCTCAGATGGAATCTGCAGAAAAACAATCTTCAGAAGATACCAGTAGAATTGCAATGAAGAAGTCTACTACTTCAGAGGATAACTTTGATCCTGACATATCTTCATTAAAAACGCGCCATGAACAACCGATATTGCAGACTTTCATGGAAACTCTAACCGCAGCTAAACAGCCTGAATGGGATCAAGTCAACACTGATGTCGACTTATCCCCAATTCCACTACTACTGCAGCAGGAGCAAACAGAAAATCCTGCACGAACTCCATCTGTAGACTCGGGTTGTAGTGAGCGAAGTTGTGAGCTGTACTGCAATGGTGTGGCTGTGGCTGTAGAAGCAATGAAAATTTCAACTCAGCAGAATGAAACATCGGCAGTTGCAGCAGAGGTAAAGCACTGGTGATCCTCAAGGGATGTGATGATGGTCAGTCAAGTAGAGTACTATCATACCGTACACACTTTTGCATTCCATTATAAGCTACGATACCCCGAATGCTTGAGAAAGTATTCAATCATACATTTGTGCGACATCTTTACATCATGGACCTGCATGTAGAAAGTATGGCGCGCATAGACATTTGCGAAAGAAGTGGACCTGACATGGACCGCGACAATAAAAGAAAGGAAAAGCAAAAGAAAAATAAGCAGGAGGAAATCTTTTCCCTTCTTTTCCTCCTGCTAATTTTTCTTTTACTTTTCCAGTCTTTTATTTTTCAGTTTTTGTTTCCCTTTTTCAGCATGTGGACGCGCGAAAAGGCTGGTCCACTCCTTTCGCATCTGTCCACGCTGGACCTCCATACTTTCTACAGTTGCGTGGACCGCTTTGCAGATCTATGCAGGTCCACCATGTAAAGTTGTCGCACAAATGTATGATGGAGTACTTTGTGGAAAATTCCTGGTATGGCTTGTGCACGGACATACGTAAATGGGCAAACTGTTTTAGCAATCAGCCCAGCCCATAGATGACACAGCACCAGTTGCAGCCACTTCAACTCTGACAGAAGAATCCCAATCGCAGGGACATTTCCCAGAAGAAGCGATGCCAATCCTGCTATCTCAAGCTCAGGAACCTCACTTGCCAGAAGAAGCGATCCCTATCCTGCTCTCCAATCCCAACCATTTTGCTCAACGTACATCTCAGGTGGATGATTCAGTGTCAAGTGCACCTCACCAAGAATTACAAAGAGTCACAACATCTCCAAATCAAAGCCACTACAGACGAGTCACTGGGGAGGAGGATGATGAAGACTGTGGTGCTACTACTGCAGATATCACAGTATCTGCAGCTGGAGAAAAGAGGCATTGTTCAGTGGTGCAAGAAGTGCCAGAATCTGCAAAAGGTGTTGGAACAGATGCCACCTCTGCTGCAGCGACTGTGAATGCTGCTGCAACAAAATGCAGCAGTTATCCACTTACCCCCACTCCACCCTACATGATCTCCACAGCATCTGAAGCGTTGACGCATACAATAATGACAGTGGTGCAAGAATTTGGCACAATTCCTGCTTGTAGCAGCAGCAGTACTACTACTGATTCATTTAGTAACAGTAGCTGCCACGTGTCAAATGACAGTAGTCAGCCTAGCCAGACTGTATTGAAATCGAAAGTTTTATCGCCACCTTTCGCTGCACGTCAGAGTTGCATCAGCTCGCCACAAAAGGAAAAAGCTGCACATTATTCCACATCTCCACCCGTGCATCATCATCAGCAACAAAAAGCTTTCACTTGCA
>JASAMW010006447.1:0-93005 GCA_030247985.1 Epsilonema sp. ZAB3_2
TAAAAAGTAAAATGTACCTTACCAGGGCGCTGCATGTACACCTAAATAGCTTGGCACGTAATTATGTCTAGTTGTACGTGTAACGTCCCCCTGTGCTCGAGCAAAATATGTCCAAGCGTATCCAATTTAGCAAACGGTGACACGGCTCGTTCTCGCTCGTACTTATTGATACTTTACGGAAAATTTATCCAACGCCGGCATAGCCGTGTGGTTACTTCGATACTTTCCCTCTCAGAAAAGCGAGTCAACGAGGAAGCGGGGTTCGAAGCCCTGCTACCTCAAGCAACCATTGGCGCAGTCTGGCGTTTTTTTAGGCGAACCGGTCGTTTTAAAACCGAATCGTTTTTCACGAAGCCATGCAAACCGTAAACTTGTGATGCGTCGCAACGCGCAACTCGCGTGCAGCGAACAATTTTGTTGAAAAAGGACGGTGCTCGAAAAAAATCGGAAGAGTCTGATCTTGTCGTTGATATGGGCAGAAGGCACAAGTGTCCTGTGTCCATAGGGGTCCGGGTCGTCGGGTAGAGGGGAAAACTGGGGCCCCTAACCAACAATGTGAGAGAGAACTGAAGCGTGCCGGACACCAATGCTATTCTAGCCATGCCACTACATCGCCCGCGATCAATATCAAAGCACACCCCAACCTTACACTCTTCTCTTACTCGATATTACTTTTCTTGCTACCTGCCTGCTTGCTGCTTCCATGCAACTAATAACAACAGAGTTATACGTACGTACTAACGCAGCTCACTCTGAGCAGAGAAGTGTGAAACGGGAACATTTCGGATGCAAGTACCACCTGAACTGTAAAGTTTTACACTGGTTAGTGGTTACCATGCCAGCATTATTGGTCGTTTTAGGGGACAACACAAGGGGACAGATAATTTTGTGCAAGCGCACGGACGCATTATTGTAATGAATGCTGGGGAATCTCCAACAGTACATCACTAAAAAAAGGCACGGTGTTGGTCGAAAAGACGGTCCAGTTCATAAGCACCAGGATCAAACATCCTAAATTTTGGCGATTTACAGTACAGACTTCCACTTCAGCGGCCTGCGTGAACATGTACCCCAATATTATGTAGTTGTTCACGCAACTTCGTTGATCTACCGCTTGTAACGTACATGTGTCTGACACGTACGTAGTCTGCGTTCGATCATCAATATGCGGTTGTTTATTATCACATCACGCTGGAAATAATAGACCAAAATAGTATTGCAAATCCGGTTGCATTGTACAATGTAGCGTACGTACAAGCGGGCATTAGCCGAGAAAACCTGGTTGCTGCATGCTGTCACTCATTCACAATGCGTAATAGCGACCATAGGAAGTATTCTTGCAACGCTACTGGTTGGCACCAATGGTATTGTTTGACAAGCAATTCCACTTTGTCTGAAGTTTCACTTTTCCACTTTGTTTATTTGAAGTTTGTCCCATGAACATCAGCAGGCGGCACAGAAGCAGAAGCAGCTACGGTTGGCTACTTTGCAATTACTGCCGAATAAGCAATGTGCTGTCGTGTCTCTTTATCTTTTACATGTGCGCGTCCATGCTTCTCCTGCGTGCGACTTTGTGGTCCGTGGATGAGGAAGCACTGAATCCGGCTCCGGCTCCTCTCTTGTCCTGGGACTTCGAAGACTGGGATATAGACAGTTCTACCGAAAACATCACCATCTTAATGTGGACCGAGTATTACCATAACAAAGACCTGACAGAGCATATCAAACACGAATCGCCGATCCCCGCCTGGTGCAACGTCACATTCGATCGACGTCGACTCGATCGCAGCCACGCCGTCGTCTTTCACATCCCCGGAAACGAACTGAACCTTTCAGACCTTCCACCTCGACGTCCAGCGCAACCCTGGGTCTATTACATCATCGAGCCGCCAGCCTACATATCGCGCAGTCTTGACGGTCTGGACGGTCTATTCAACAGGACCATGACATACCGTCTTGATTCCGATTTTCCTTGTCCCTACGGCTACCTGCGGAAACGAAGGACCCCACTGCCCAAAGCTGCGTTTGAAGAGGAAGTTGCTCTAAGGATAAGAAAAAAGACCAAACTGGCAGCTTGGATGGTCAGTCATTGCTCCACGAAAAGTCGAAGAGAATTGGTCGCTGCTCAACTGACCACGCACACGAATGATTCCGTGGACATCTACGGTTCGTGCGGGTCCATGAAATGTGACAGGGCAGACGAGGAAGGCTGCTACAAGCGCCTGGGCCTTCGCTACAAGTTTTACTTGTCTTTCGAGAATTCTCTTTGCGACGATTACGTGACGGAAAAGTTCTCCAATGCTCTTCAGTACTGGATGGTGCCGGTGGTGTTCGGCGGCAGACGCGACGGCGCCTCCTATGCCGCCATTCTGCCCTATCCTAACTCCTACATCAACGTGGAGGATTTTGGCAGCGTAAAAGAGCTAGCCGACTATTTGCTGTACCTGGATGCCAACCCTGCCGCATATGCAAAGTATTTCGAATGGCGACGCTTCTATGAACTGACGATTCGTCAGGGCTTTTCCGGTTTCCGCAGGATGTGCTACTCATTGCGCGTCAGCAGACAAAACGATCAGGTACTTCATTGGACCTACTGGAACATACGGCAGTGGTGGATGGAAGGAAAATGCAGAGAAGCGGAGGCCAGCATTTTAGGCAAAAGATGAAACAAAAAACAGTGGCTTTGTCGTAAAAAAACAGTGATAAAAGATAGCAGACTTTGTCGGCAAAAATAAGTGATAATTGACACGACCTTGTGTTGTTGAAAAAGCAGCGCAGAGCATGCGCCTTAATTAATACTGCTTGATCTTCTGCTGTGCTGTCCCATCCTGACGTATCTCTGTTCTACATCTTCTGCTTTATCCTTCTAAACGTGCAGTATGTACGGCATGTGCATGTGCGTGCATACAACTGCGTACGTAAGTTCATACAGCACTCACGTACAGAGGTAGGTGCACTAGTCAAGATCGAAGGAACGATTGACTACGCTATGATGGTGATCATACTCTCTTACGCGTGTTAGTGGAAATTTTTCACTAAACTATTAGCGGCCGGCTTTTTCCTAACAACAATAGTGAAAAGTCGCTAATATTTTAATAGGATCAAAAGAACGGTTAGCGATTTGGTCAATTAACTAAAGCGTTGTGCATAAAACCACTAACGGATAGCAGTCTTTCAGTTCATTTTGTTTTTGAATCAAAAAGATGGCGTCGTGGAGCTGTTTCGATTGTTTGGAGAAATTTAGCGCTCGTAATCAATTGGTTACTCATGTGAACGGAAAGCATGTCATGCAGGGCGCAAAGTATGCTTATTTTCCTTGTGGACAAGGTGACTGCATGCAAAACTATGACAGCTTTTCTGCTTGGGGACGTCACCTGCGCAGTAAGCACGACTGCGGAAGAGACATTGCAACCTTGACTTGTGGAAAAGCTAGGGCTTCATCAGACATTCACGAAGATGGTGAGGAATCGTTTGGTGAAGAGGAGTCTGTAGACGAAGCAAGCCTAATGGACATTGAAGGCGCAACTGAAAATGTGTCGCTTGTCCAGGACAGTTTTGTAAGATTTGTGTCTGAACTACGATCCAACAGTTCTGCGACTGTATCTTTGACGGCAAAAGCTGTAAATGCTGCGAATGACTGCGTTGAAGCTACCGTGGAGCATCTGAAAGGCACCGTTATGCACATTTTGGCAGGGAAGTTGTCTGAAGAGGAAAAAGAAGCGATAGGACAGAAATTTGAAGCCGTATCAAGACCACTGCATGGACTTTCTGGATAGTGATGTAAAGCAAAAAGCATATTTCACTGCTCTACCAACTTTTGTAGAGCCCATCAAGTACCTCTTTCCAAATCCTCGATGGGAAACAGTAGTGAAGAATGGAGAAGCATTCCAGAAGCTGGTCTCAGACTCTTGGCAGTATGTGCCAATTATGGACACATTGAAAGCTCTAGCGTTGCATGGAGATATTCTCTCCCAGTTGGAACAGCCTGGGCAGAGCGGTATTCTGAAGGAATTCGTCGACGGCTCTGTTTTTCGCGATCACCCATTGCTGTCAGACAAGCGAAAAATTTCCATTGCTCTTGATCTCTACTTCGATGACATTGAACCTGCGAATCCCATAGGTTCAAAAGCCACTGTTCACAAGATAGCCGTCTTCTACTTTACCATAAAGAACCTGCCGTCGTACTACAATAGCGCGATGTCCAACATTCATTTGCTAGCGCTGGCGTATACTGGCGACCTGAAGAAGCACGGCTACAACTCAGTGCTGAGCAAGTTCGCAGAAGACTTCTCGGAACTTGAAGCACAGGGAATTGAACTTGAGGTACATACATACAGTAGTACATGAGTGTACGTACATAGGTACAAATCAATCATAATGATCTTAGCGAATACACCGCATGAGTAAATACAAATTCAAGCAAAATGACTACCCATTAAGCGCAAGCATACTAAGTATACTCTTGCTTCCAGATTGATGGAAAAGCACAACGACTCTTTGGTGCACTAGTCAGTGTAAATGGTGACAATCTGGGGCGCCATTCCATTTTCAATTTCTTGGAAAGCTTCAAAGCAAACAAGTTTTGCGAAACGTGCATGGCGTCTAACAGTGAGATTCAGCACCGCTTCTATGAAAGTGACTTCAAGCTCAGAGATGAAGCTTCATATGAACAGCAAGTGCAAGTATGGCGCCTTCTGTGCAGTATGCAACACATGCACAGTATGTAAATACGTATGTACACAGTAGGCCTATGTATGTACAGCGCATAATTAATCGATAATGGGCAACATTGTTTTTAAAACGCAACGCCCATGATTTAGGAAGTCAAGGTGGACGGCACCAAAGCGAGCCTGTATGGCATAACTGGTGAGTGTGCTCTCAATTAAGCTGGCACTTAACACGGAATTGGGTCGCAGACTTGATGCATGATTTCCTGGAGGGTATTGGCCCATATGAAGTGAAGCTTGTACTGGCTGCGCTAGTGGAAGAAAAGCAACTCGGTCTAACTCTGACAGCACTAAACAGAAGAATCACAAGCTTCTGCATTGGGGCGACAGACAAGAAGAGCAGGCCCTCCAGTATCTCCAATCTGACTACAACCGGTAGCGATCACTCCCTCAAGCAAAAGGCGTTTCAGTTCTTTTGTCTCCTACGCCTGCTTCCTCTCATGATTGGCCAGCTGATCCCTGAAGGGAACAAGTATTGGGACTTTTTCTTGCACCTGCGGCTGTGCGCAGACTACCTGTTCGCGCAAAAATGGACTGGTGGCATGGCGGCTCAATTTCGAGATTTGTGGGCTGAACATATGGAGCAATTCAAGTCCTTGTTTCCTCAGCAAAACCTCTTACCGAAGCACCATTTTTTGGTGCATTATCCCCGATATGTCATGGCAACTGGTCCGGTGTATAAAAATATGGTGGCGAGCCACGAAATGAAGGGAAACTTCTTGAAGCGATCCGCCCATGTGATGTGCAATTTCAAAAACGTTCCACATACGCTTGCATGGCGAATGCAATACTTCGCCAATCATTGCCTACTCACTGGGAAGCAGTCAAGAAATCAACTGCAGTTGGAACAAGCAAACAAGGTGGCAGTGAACCAAGTTGCTTGTGCTGAGGAAATCACCGCAGCAGCTGAAGTATCCGCAGATGACGTGATAACCACTGCATCCAGTTTCGTCTATCGAGGCCAGAAGTATGCGCATAATACCGTACTCGTTTTGCGCCTGGATGAGGTTGGCTTTCCTGCGTTTGGCCAGCTCCTTTTTGCGGCTCAGAAATCTCATCGAAAACCACTGTTTTTGGTGGTCTGTGAGTATCAGACAGTGGCATTCTGTCGGCATTTTTGGAGCTTTACTGTTAAAAAAACCGAAAAGTTGTCTTTGGTTTCAATGGATGAGCTACTAGACTATCACCCACTTGATGCGTACGATAGCCCGTTAGCAGTGAGTGAATTTTTCGTCCCTCTTCGCTATTCTGTGTTTTAAGCGTTTTGTTCTGCCATTTATGCCAGTGTGCAAGCATGTATGTATTTGCCACGTCAACAAGCGCATAAAAATAAATTTTCTCATGGATACATAGTCAAATCATTGATGACCAATCCCCCAATCCTCTTCACAAAGGAGGAATCATGAAAGAATACATGGGACGCCCAGACCAGCAGACAATACAAGACAGGCACAGACAGAGATTACTGTGCGTTTACATACATAAGTTGCAACTGCACCTCCCAAATGCATTCATCTCTTTGTCCACTACTACACACAGCTACATAGTCTGTTCTGTACATATGTACATACAGTGCGTGCCTGCCTACATACTGTGCCACACTACTCAGCGCACAAGCCACCTGCAATCGATCTTGTGACGACGCCATTTTCTCACACAGGCGGGAATAAATGCAATCCGATTAGCTCATACCTAACAACCGTTAGCGATTTTTCTCTGACATGGTAGTGGTAATGGTGACGCTGCCCTTCGTAATTCAAAGGCGGGAAGAAATACGATCAGATTTGATCATTTTTCGCTAACCGTTGGTGGTTTAACACTATTGCACAGTAGTGATATTTAAAATTTTCGACGCCGATTTTTCAATTGGTTGGTAGCTTCAGCAGGTCGCTTCCTGCTTTGGGCAGCTTATCACGTTTATTTTTGTCGCTTTTTGTCTAACGTTGAAAATGATGTCTGCTACAATAATGGGTGAATTCTTCTTGGATGAGGGACCTATTGGCAGTCAGGAAATAGAACTGTCGTTGCCTTTGCAAGAAGCGGAATTCAACGAAGAAGTTCAGGCTATGATGCGAGAGCTCTGTCTCAATGCAGAGATTCAGCCGGATATCTGCAGCGAAACGTTTCGAGTGAAAATCTTGAACAAGCGTTTTGACCACTTTGAGGATCTTCTGCAGCTTTCGAAGATCGTGGACGGTTCAATCTGCCGATTTTCCTTTCGCGACTGCTCGCAGACAGCAGTGGCAGATGCAGAGGTTCTCGTTAAGTACTGTAGCTACCTCTGTACTATTTCTCTGTAAAGTAGGCTACGTACAAGAACAGTAATATAGTATTTGACGACGAAAACTAATTTAAAAATTGAATTTTTATTTAGCCACTACCAGCACAAGCCGCTGGCGGTCAGCTTCGTTCTCAGCCATTGTTGCCTGCCAGTGCAGGCCAGATGACAGAGGGGGAGGTTGAAGGAGAAATCGTCGTGGATCGCGACTTTGAACAAGCTATGGAAGCGGGGGGTCAGGCGGCGAACTTGGTGGCAGTCAACATGGTTGATGTGAGCAACGTTCCAGAAGAAAAGCATCGTTTTCTCTTCCTCGAAAAGAAGGTAATAAAGGAAGACAAACTCTGTTGTCCATGGCTACCTACATACCTTACCTACAGTATGCAAACAAACACAAACACAGTAGGTATTATCGCCTACTGTGAAAGACCTTATGGGTATGTATGTACATACGTAGTCTGTACATACAATGTACATAATACGTATGCCCTTCTTTGTTGCAGCCTCTTGATATTCGAAAAATCATCAAAGAAGATGCCCAGAAGCGGGGGAGAGAGCTCCTGGATCCAACTCAGTTTAATGGAACACTGAGCCATGGACAGCTTCTGCTCAAACGACAGACTCTTCAGCGCATTTTGGTCACTTGGCTGAAAAGCAACTGTCAAAAGTACAGTAATTGTCGTGAGAACACAGTGTATCCACTTGAGCACTAAACAAAACTGAATCGACTATGTATGTAGCATGTTCGTATAAAGTCAAAATACTACTGCTATTGCAAGAGAGTTTCAGGCCTGATTACCCGACTCGAGAGGAATGTGCTCTGGTGGTTCACTCAGCATGTGAGACGTTTCCGTTTTTGAAAGAAGTCGATCCAGAAAACGGACTTCACTTAGGCTGGGTAAGAATAATAGGCCCTATGGATACAGTACACAGCCTAAATAAATATAGAAATATATTGCATTCGAACGTACATACGTACGTACGTTTGGGTTGTACTGTATATAGGAGCACTGGTTCGACCCGGTATCAAGGATAATGGGCCCATTCTATCAGTGTGTTTTCAATCGCCGGCGAACAGAGAAGATTGTTCAGAAGCGAAAGGTACAGTACAGTACAGCAAGGTATTACGCAAACACATGCCACCGTGGCAATGCAATTTTATGTGCGTGCGTGCGGTGCACAAACAATTTATACGTACCGTACATTCTAATTTTAGCGAAAGGCATCTGCTGACAAAGCGAGAGTGGGGACGAACGACGGCGACGACGGATTAGAAGATGCCAAGGCGGAAATGGCGCGAATGACCCTGACAAATCAGGACAATATCAACCGGACCAAAGAGCTCATGAAGCAGACACAACCTCAGAGACAAGAATGGATCAAGACTGCGTATCCGGACTTGACAACCATATTCACGGAGTACCCCAAGTTTTTGGATCCGGAGCTCACCACCTTTCTGGTATCAATTGAGTAAATTCATACAGTTATACACTTACAGTATGTAGGCAATCAAAGATAAATATGTAGGGTACTCAATCGATGCGCGGCCCTCACACCTGGGTGGCCGGATTTTCCCATGGCCGGGTTTACCCCACTGTACCCTACCATAGTCGGGCCAGAAAGAGTTGGCTATGGGACGCAAGTCGTCCTGCGCAGTTTGCATGTACTTCTGCTATATAGTAGGAGCACATGAAGCACAAAAATTCGCATTAGTGAATTTATTTTACGCAAAGCGCCTTGAATGCCATAGTGAGCTCTTTACTGCCAGGCTATAATGGGTACAGTACGTGTCCAGATATACTTTTTTTTAGTTGGAAGACGAGTTTTGCTGCGTCGTTGGCAAAGACCCAGGGTCGCTGCTCAACTTCGCACACGAATGGGAAAAAGCATCTCCGTTCATCATTCAGAAAGTTCTGGCCGACAAACGTCTGATGGTTGCCACTGGAATCCTGAACCTGCTCGCGGACTTTGACATTGAGAACGAGGCTCAAATTCAAGAGCTAAACACGGGTAACTTCTAACTTTTCGTTACACGTTGTAGGTACATATTGTCGTAATATTGCAATACAAAGATACAGTAGTCTTTCGAGAATATACTGCATAGTGGAAAGAATAATAATAATTTCGCATTTTTAGAGCAGCAATGCACCTTGGCTTTCTACCTGCTTCCGATGCTTTTCAAAGACTGCCCGACCAAGGAAGGAAAGGCGCCATTCTCAAGTGGAATGAACTTCCTCTACCAATTCGCCAAGGTAAATAAATGGAAGCTTTTATTTTAGTCATATTTTTAGAGAGTAACAAGCAAAGTGCAAAACCATACTATTCCTAGCGCAACTGGTCCATAGTGTTGCCTCTATGTACATGGCCTTATGTTATGATGTAGACGACTACATCTAACACTGCAGCGGCAGCAGATGCGGCCCGCGACAAACGCCTTCGTCAGCCCTTTCTACTGCTGAAGTTGGAGAACGGCAAGAGGGAGGAGCCGAAGGAGCTCTTCATCGTGGTGGATGTGCAGGCGAAGGAGCCGCGCTTCCTTCGTGCTCATGGCTCAGTGGCAGTTGGCGTCGCCTTGCTGTACAAGCTATTCCACTGCTTCGACATCGAGTACCCGAGGATCCTCAGCATCATGTACAGCTTCCTCGACTTGCTGTTCAAGATGAAGGCCATCACCATGAACGGCAAGGGCAAGCCCAAAGCGAAGCAAGCAGGACACAGCGCCTACGCTCATCAGCTGTTCGGCGAATATAAACGCTTCAAAGGCAAAGAATGAATGAATCATTTTTCTCATTTTTATGTACGTTTTTTTACGTACTGCTGCATAATTTCCTGTATTAGTGAACTGTATGCAAGTATGTAACACTGGCAAAATGTGGTGTGTTATCGGGTACTGTATTATTTCTAAATTTACTGTTTAGGTTTTATTGTCTTTTTCTAAATTTACTGTTCTAGGTTTTATTTTCTTTCCTAAGGCGTATGCTGTAGCTCTATTCTTGCCTTTTCTTCTCTTGCCTTTATTCTTGCCTTATTGCCTTGCCTTTATTGTGTGCTTTTGATGGAATAAAAATCGCTAATTGATTGATTCCGATAGTAAAAAATTGCTAATTGGTTCAGAAAAAGATCGCTAAGACGTTCATGGAAACTCGCTAAAAATTAGTAAAAAGATTTCGCTAACTGTTTAGTGAAAAAATCGCTAACACTTTTTTAGCAATTTCTAACTAATTGCAAATGAAGTCCCTATGCCGCTAACAGTTTAGCGACAATTTTAGTGAAAAATCACTAATCTGAGTAAGAGAGTAGTATACAAGGTTACTATTGTTTTCTAATCTGCACTGCAGTGATGTGATCGTTTGCTATTTCTTGAATGCAAGCATGAGGCCGTCAGCTATGGAGAGCAGACTGCAGTTGACTCTGTTGTCCTTGTGAATGCGTTTGTTCAGCTCATCGATGGCACGCAAATCGGCTGCTTCGGTGCCGTCTGCTTCTATTTCGTGTAGCGTGTAGACTTTTCCGAAGCCAAGTGACTGAAAAAGCTCGGTGCCACATGGAGCTGGATAATGGATATTAGATCAACGTACTGGTTGGTACACAAGGCTATGCCGCCAGGGCATACAGCCATATTACATTATCCACGGCGATAATCCCACCCGGGCGAATCAGTTGCAGGCAGAGTTCGTAGTACTCCGGATATTCCGTTTTCACGGCATCAATAAAAGCAAAGTCGAACCTTCCAGCCTCTCCCTGTGAAAGTAGTTCGTCTGAAAGCCAAGGCACAGTTTTTGTTACGCCTGCTACATACACCATGTACACTTACAGCGCAAAGTGTAGTTCGTACGTACTCCTAGCCTAGCGGGCTGACATACGGAGAGTTTTCAGCGCGGGTTGCAGTTTCAGTTTGACTTTGCGTTGCAGTCCAGCGTCCTGGATGATCGGCCAACCCACCTCCTTAAATGGACCGTCAAACACATCCATCGTGATAATTTCGCCATCTTCAGGAGTCGCCAGTGCCCATGCCAAGGCGCTTGCACCGGTAAAGGTTCCTATCAGAAGTTCCACACTATTGTAAAGTCAAGGAGTCATTCATGTACTGTATACCAGGAACCCTATGGAACCCATTTTACTACATACTTATTGAACCTACAAAGCCAATGAAAAGCCAGCTTGGGTCGGGCTAATCACTCAGATATGTAACATGACATACCCACATCCAGACATCTTTTCGCATGGATGAGCTGGATGAGGTTGGTGCACAGCTGCAGCGCTTCCGGTGCTCCCATCATGACGCGCATTGGCTGTGTTTCTACTGTGCGGTGAAGAAGCTTCTTTTGAGCTGGATGCAGACGCACCGAATGCTCCGTGCAGTATTTGATGCGCGGATCCTCGGGCACCATGAAGCTCTTCAACTCCTTCTCATCGTCCCATGCCGAAGTCCGGGTGTTGGACATGGACAGCACCGGTCCCTTGGGTTTACTAGTCGCCATTGTTTGATCGCAAGAGAAACCGGGTTTTTGCAGGTGCGCAATAATTGAACGAACACACGTACGCATGTACACCTAACGTGAGTGCTTGAGAAAAATAACCAATATCAATATATCAGCTTCAGTCAACTCGTCTCTGCACAGTGATAATACGTACGTGCAATTTAGCTACAGTATTGCCAACTTATTCCTTATTCGCATTGCTGATGCCAAAGTGGTAAGTAAACATAAAAGTTATGCCGTATACATGATTACATGGTGCAAGTGGTAATATGTTACATGCCGCATACGCTCGCACACACCAATGTATTGGACGTACATAGATATCGTATTTTTGGGTGTATAATATCCCCCATTGTATATCCCCCTGGTATATAACACCCATGTACTGGAAAGTACACCTACCTATGTAAGCTGATCATAGCTATTCTTAGACCATGCTACTATGCCTATAAGCTTAGCTGATTATGACTTATACTAGAATAACCCTGTTTTAACCGCAATTATGCCCTAAAACACATACTTTTGACCTCAAAAACATGCCTCTATAACACACCTCACAAACATAAAGTTCGTCCCATATTTATTTCCCCCCCCCCCCCATCAGACCTCTGGATTTTTGTATGGTCTGTCTATACACCCAAAAATACGGGTAGCATGATACGAACCGACGGTATGATCAAAACAAATCTGACCTCATAACAAACCTGACCTCATACATGTTTCGTGTATTTTTCTTGTATGCTTTTTCTTTCTCGTTTACATCTCATATCGCCATCATATCGCAAGCCATTTTCTATCACTATCCTAAATAGACAAGGCATCCTAGATATCTATCTGTATGCCTGAATCACTCTCGATCTGGGTAAACGCCAGTATGAAACATCATTATGTATAGGTCGACATGAATCACTTTAAGAGTGAGAGGGGGGCCAAAGACGAGGGCGCTCGGCTGTGTCCATGGCGGTGACGTTAGTATGGACTAGTTTGGTATTGCCACACTTATACCCACCCGAGATTCTCGCTAGAAACAGACATGAAGTCACCAAGAAACAGGAAACAAGCGAAGTGCACATACAAGTGTAAGGTGGCATGATGTTCGTATCCAAAAATGTTCTGTCGCCTACTGAGTGTGAGTGGTAAATGCATTGTGAAAGAAACGGGCTATGCATGACTCAATACACTATGCGGTGGTGGCCTGACAGTGGTCAGTCAAAGAAATTACGTGAATATCTGCATGAGTGGAGAGAACCAGTTAGTAGGGAGACTGATTCAGTACTTAGGGGAGCTATTGATTTTTTCCACCATATTAAGCGTTATCGAAGCGATGCATGTCGACCTGTATGTTTATGTATCATGGCTGCGTACAGTTCTAGAATGTACTGTGTACGTATGAACGTAGGTTCACGACATTCCCGCGACAAAAAGTTAGTTGGTGTCGCTGAAGTAGAATTGGTAGTTTGCTTGATAGTCGGCCTAGTCGGCATTGCTATTAAGTTGTACATAATAGTTGCTAACTGGAGTAAGGGGTCGTCTGCTCAACGGGTTTTCGAGTGGTTGATGTTTCTTTCGCTTTGAGGCAGGGCTTTTTCCAAAGCTTTGAATTGTACAAGCCAATGATCACAGCAAAATTCAGTAACTCGTTGGCAAACTGGGTGATACCCTGCACTGCTTCTTGAATCACATGGCCAATTGCTGATCCGGCGTCTCTTGTAATGTCCCCAATAGCGGCTCCTACTCTTTCCAGAGTAGAGTAGAACACTCTTGGGTCGATCGATAGCTCCGTAGTGTAGTTCACCAGAGGGTGAACAGTATTGTCCATCGTCTTGTCGAAAGAGGAGGTGCGGGATGGCCGTGCACATCCATTTCCTCCACTCCCGCAGAGATAGTACGACTGCTTGAATCCGTAGCTTGGGGTGAGTAGACAAAGGAAAAGCAAAGTTATCGTAGTGGCGAATTTCATGGCGGCGTTTATTCTCTGTGAAGTAGCTGGAGCTGACTGTAATTTCTCCTTCACTTCTTGCTTCATACCCTTGCTTCTTTTTGGGGGTGCGTGCAGACGATTAGCCATGGAAATGATGGCTGGTGCTGAAGCACACTCGCGTGGATAGAAACGGTTCACAGGATATGTAATTGTTTTGCCTGGTCGTAGTAGCTTAGCTGACTGAATGTGTTTATCTTTCCCCTGTACTGGCTGATCAATCCTTCCCATACGCCGTGCCAGTGATGCACGAGGCTGATTTTCTTCCTGAACTGTAGTCACGTCGCCTATGGTTTCAACATTGAGCTTTCGCAATGAAGAGACTTTCTTCATGTGGGTAAATGGCGTTTTCTCATGATTCATCACCGCTATGTAGCTGGTTGTCTCAACGCTAGGTTTGGTTGTTTCCTTGAGTTTCTTCTCCATTTGCTTCAGTACAGTAGGTGTTGTAGGTGGGAGATGTGTAGATGGCCATGCCGTGAAGTTGTCGTTTGTCAGAATTGGACAACTTTGATTCATCAGCGTGACAAGTTCAAGTGGGGATTCATGGCACACAGCTGTGTCGACTTCTTGTTTTCCACCGAGAAGAAGTCCGACCTTGCTTGGAATGATGTACATGCCAGATGGCAGCTTCGTTTTTGGAGCGTCGGTGATAAAATCCCAGAAATAGTCTTGTCCCACAATGATATCGGGCTGAAAGGTGCTTGGCTCAACGGGGAGTTGATCACCGAAAAAGCACGGCTGGTAATTTTGTTGTATAAACGCAGCATCAGCTGGCTGCAGTGGAGCTTTTTCTTGTTGGTTAGTGACTATATGTGATATGGTATTGGCATCGATTGGAAATCCAGTGCCATCGCGAAGCACGATATCAATGACACATGGGTGGTTTTCTTGTGTTGTGGCTTGTCTGAGCCAAACGTATGCAATAACAATTCTTCATTCCCTTGAGGGCAGCTCTAAACGCTTGACTAGCTCGTCTGTGATAAATGTGCGTTGCGAACCGATGTCAAAGAAGAGACGTACATTTGTGGTCATAGTGGGATTTTCGGAATTGCGAATGATCGTAGTCGCCGTCAGTAGTAGTGAGTGACGTTTTGCTTCCTTTTCCTATGCTTTCCATCTGTGTCACCGCAGAACTCGCGTAAATTTTCTGAGCAGCTCCACCACTGTTGATAGGTGCTTCCGTCTCTTCTTGTTCCCCAGGTGCCTCGGCAATGGCAGCAACTTGGCCCATTGTAGCTCTAGGTGGCTGTTGAGGCACTGCCACGTTCATGGAGCGCGGTTGTTGTTGCGTTTGATTTGACCATACTCTCTGCTGCTGAGGATGTTGTGGTTGTGATTGCCCAAAGCGAGAATGGGATGACCCTTGCTGGCTTGGCGGATTTAGAAACTGGTAACATATGACACCGTTGTGGTTGTTTCTCCCACAATGTCGACAGACAACTAGCATCTGACAGGGGGTACCTCCATGATTCGGGCGCAAGCAACGGTCACATCGATTTTCTTGCTGTAAGACTGCCTTTCGCGAACTAACAGTGGTATATTCTGGACAGTATGTGCTGGCATGCCCCTGTTGCTTACAAAACAAACAGGGTCTGTAGTTTTTGTAGTAGTAGTTTTGGTTGTTGGGGTGGTTGTTGGTGTTGCTGTACGCTTCTCCTGTTGAGTTGACACCAACGGGTAAAGAACTTGCAGAAGATCGGGCGAAAGACGGTTGCGGGGCACCTAAGTTCCGCGACCTGTAAGGTGCCTGGTTGGACGGTTCAGTTGGTCGTCTTGATTGCGATGGCGCTTGCCCTTGGCCGTTTCTGGTCACTCTGCACTTCTTCCTCTCCCTCAACTACATTCTGTAGAGCCGTGCGGATACGAGCGACAGTCCATTGCTGATCAGCTTGCTTCAACTTATTCATCTCTCGTATGGTTTCGGCTGGAAGTTTGCTGAGTAAAATTTCCGCAATGGAATCTGGGAATCGGCTGCCTATGAACCGATGAATCAAACTAGTCCCAACAAGGCTTCCAATTCGCAGGTGTGCCATTGAATTTTGGCAATTCGAGTTTGGGTAGTTTGAGCTGCGCTGTAGCCTGCGCCGCAGCCTGAGGGGCTGCCAGAATTGCTGCAGGGGGCGCAGGGGCAGCAGCTGGAGTTGGCGTTAGCAATTTTTTCTCAAGATTGTTCAGTTCACGTATCATAGATTTAAGCTCGACCAACTTGTCTTCGCATTTCGTAATATGCTGTGAGTGTCCATCTGGGGAGTCAATAGCGTCACCGTACATTTTTTCTTCTTCCTTCTGTTTTTCTTCATAGTCACGAAGCGAAGTAATCACGTCACGCCACTCTTTATCGTATGTACGAAGAGACTCAAAGGCAGTTTGAAGCTTATCGTAGTCATGTTCAAGACGTGTTCGCACAGTTTCAATATCTTTCAAGCGTTCTTGGGGCAAAGCGGTAGGTTCTGTCGTAAGTTTTGCAGGGATTTTGTCAACGAGTACTTTGGTACGGGCCTTGGTTGGGCCGAGAAGACGACGAATAGGGCCGGACATAATTATTTTCCCCGAATTGGTTCGATTGATGACTGCGCCACTATTTCGTGTATTTTTCTCGTATGCTTTTTCTTTCTCGTTTACATCTCATATCGCCATCATATCGCAAGCCATTTTCTATCACTATCCTAAATAGACAAGGCATCTAGATATCTCTGTATGCCAGAATCACTCTCGATCTGGGTAAATGCCAGTATGAAACATCATTATGTATGTTTATGTATCATGGCTGCGTACAGTTCTAGAATGTACTGTGTACGTATGAACGTAGGTTCACGACAACATGAGGCATTATGAGTTACTGTAAGCCAGAGTCAGGCGTTAAGTCGTACACAATGCACGTTCATAGGTATTTGTAAAAAATGCATATCATATTAAGTACGTATCACCAAAAATAACTTTCTCGGAGATGAGATGTGATGAGATGTGATGAGGGACTGTGATGAGATATCGAATCGACTACGCGGCTGCTATTTGTAAACGCGGATGGTATGGCTGTCCTTTGCCGCTGTGAGTTTTTCGTACTTCTGCCGTACCAGATCCACCACCGGCTGATGATACTTGCCATCTGCAGCGGCAGCAGTTGACCCATTTTCTGTTTCTGTAGCAGTTTCGTTCTTCGCGGATGGGGAATGCGAAGGTGTCGGCTTCTTCTTGCGATCGTCGTTAACTTCTATCGATAGGCTGCTTTCGGCAACGGTAGTCGCCGCAGCAGCAGCTACTGATTGTTTTGTAGCCGAGGAAGGTGTCGTCCTGTTTTGCTTCTGCGCTCGCCACCACAAATACACGTCGAAGAGACAGCGAAGCAGAAAGAGCAGCGTCAAGGCCAGGATACTGTAAGCCAGCACGGATACCGGAGTCAACAATTTGTCAGCCACATCAGCCATGGCGTGTTTGACAGCCAACTGAAACCATTCAGCAGCAGGGGCTAGGGCAAAATCGCCAAACTTGAAGAGGAAATTCCAAAAGAGAAGAAGTTGAACAAAGGACACAGCTGCAAATTTTTACGAACTTTCTATCCAACCTGTCTTTGTACGAGTCGTCGTTCCTTCGTATTGTCGACCAACGCCAGTCAAAGGAAAAGATTGTCGGAGCAATGTATACGAGCAACGACAATGCTCTATTCTGTTGGAATAAGCCTGATGAAAAGGAAAGTCTTTCTATACGACAGTTTCTTCATCGTTGTTGGGGATGTCTGCGTGTATGCGTGCATTCAGCAAGATCTTTATTTGTGAGTGAATCCAAATTGTGGGCTACGTTCGGTTCCATGGCCAGCATGGACTTTAAAGATGCCGAAGATACACTATTGGCAATGGATCTGAGGAGGTAATTTTCTAGTTTCCCCTGAAAAATTGAGTAGGTCTTTCGTGCCACGTAGAACATAAAAGAAAAGTGTTTCCAGTGATGAACTTTCGTATATGCATGCACTTCCATATGTACGTACATACCTGCACCTGCAGCACTGACAAAAGGCAACATCCAACACATCTGCGGTGTATTTTTCATCGTGAATAAAAAAGTGATGCGCGCATGAGAGGAAAACATGGCAATAGAGCAATTTTACAAGTCGATGATTTCTCGTACTTCATCATTAGGTGTCATCACTCTGTCAGTAAATTTCCACCTTGACATTTTCTCATCACAATCGTTGTGACAACGCCAAAATTGGAAGCGAACATGGAAGGAAAATCTCCGCACAAAGTTGGCTGGAATTTTCTGATTCGATCTTCATGCCAATTTGCACCCTTTTACGACCGGAGAATGTTGTATGTAGCGGCATTGTTTGATGCTATGTTCTTTTAAAATTTTCTTTTTTATTTCAATACTTTTGTTCCCTATTTCGTTCTTTTGTCACCATCAAACATCGAACGCAATGCGAGAGCGTAAGAGCACATGAAATTCCAACCCTGTCCAGTTTCCATTCCAGTCGCAATCGAATCCAAGGCCACTGGTGGGTATATGTATGTAATGTATGTACCTCTATCCGTGCCACATGACTTAACCTTTACATGATTATCATAGCCTACTGCACTATGTACAGTGCGTAAATGTCATGATTGTCATGTATCTTGTACGTATACATTATTGTACACACACGATAGAGATATCGCAGTTTTTTGTGTTTCAAGGATGCGACAGATACGATTACAAACAAGAAATTTACAAAGCACAATTGTCGCGCTCGTGGCGCAGGCGGTAAGACGGGCTGCGTCCGATCTGCCGTCCTCTGCGTCATGAGTTCCCACTCTCGCCAGGTGGGATTAAAGCGACTGGCAACCCCAGCGGCAGTATGGTGCGCCCGCTCGCTGGCTTCTAAAGGCACCAGTGCTTTCCTTCGGGTCAGCACACCCCGACCAGTGGTCGCTGATGGCTGTTCGGCTTCGTGCCAGGCCCTTCCCTGGTTCGGGCCATTGTTGGTCGTGCCTTGTGGCACTGGACTGGCCCACCATAACGGGCGTTGTTAAAGGTTCGGAGGAGATTAGGTGGGTTTCACCTACAGCCGACCCTGTGGGGTACGGTCTCGCCAAAAAAAAAAAACAAAGCACAATTGTACGGAAAAAATTATGTAGGCCTATACAAATATTATATTTCGTTTATGAACGTGTCTATCTGGCAATCTCATCAATCTGGCGCAATGAGCAGAGCAATGAACTAGAGAAAAAACATGCTAAACTGGCTACACACACATGCTATACTAGTATATTATGTTACCCGTATAACATGCTAGCTATGTTATGTATGTACACATAACGTAGGTGTACTTGTGTACTGTAGGTACAAAATGAGCACAACACGATAATAAGCATGATGACGCTACAGGATAGGCCTACTGATACTAAGCGCACGCCTACATACGCGTACCATGTGCAATGCCAGTTTGAAACGTGTACTTGGCTTGGTAAATTGGAAAATCAGTTACGTATGGTACCTAAGTATAGGTACGTATCCATCATGTTATGTACGTTGTCGTTTAGTCGCCTACCTGAAGAACAATAATGTTATTGCATAAACAAGAGTGCGTCAAAGTTTGTAGACAGCAGCTTCATTCTCATCATCACAATTTTGGTTAGCCATTGAACCGCGCTGCTGTTTCGCAACCTCCTGTTCTGCAGCAGTGTGGTCAAAATTCTTAGCATTTGAGCGCAGAGTGGACGAAGGCGAGCCAGTACGAACCAGTAAATCTTCCAAGTTCGACATATCCAGCTCCTGCTCGGTTTCTGGACTCCATAAGAAGACTCCGCTTTGCACTGTGGTACTGCAGCTACTCACGCCATCAGAAGCCTTTGTTTCCGTTGCTGGAACACTCTGAACCGTGGCTGTTACTGCTGTTGCAGTTAGTATTCCAGGATGAATCACTGGCGTTGGACTGTGATGGCGACTGTTGGTTGCAGCTGAATTGCTATCCCCACTGCTTCCGCTGCTGCTGGCACTGGAAGAATAATAGTCAGAGTCGGAGCAATGCAGATGCTGCTGCTTGCAAGTTGCATCGCCAATGGAATTATGGTGGCGGTGATGATGATGTCGTGGTTTGCTGGAGCTGTGCGGCAGACTGGCGTGTTTGCTCGCCAGTAGCTGACGCTGATACTGGATGGGCTCGTACCATAGTCGAAAAGCTTTGGCGCTCATGTAGAGAATCCAAAGGATGACTGGTAATACGACGAAGACCAGGATGGGCACGACTGCTTGCGTCGACAACTCTGACATATCCGTCCGCTCTGTTCGTCGCTCTGTCGGGCTCTGTCCGTCTGTGTCCACTCTAAATGGAGGTCCCGACAAAAGTAGAAAGGAAGAGGCAATCTCGCCCGCCTTTCCTAAAGTTGATCGGGGTTGGACACAACGATCGACCAAACAGAAAAGCGACTGCAGCCGGCTCTTAACTTTCTTTAGTCTTCTTAGTCCCTTTCCTTCAGCGCTCTGCACTTTCGTGTCTTTTTCTCTGAAAAATAGAGGTGTACTTTGCACAGTAGTGGGCGAAGAAAGGGGAGTCAGGTTGTCAGTATAAATAAGGGAGTCAGGGTGTGCGGGCAGGCGACAATGGCTGAGACAAACGGCGTTGACCAACAGGACGAACTTCAATCCCCCGCCCGCCCAATGGCCTCTCCCTCTGTAGTTCGGTATGCACAAAGTGTCAACGAAAGGAAAATGAGAGGGAGCAAACGATCGCGTACGCAGACCAGAACCCGCCCTTTGTATGTATGTACGTGTATTTTGATAGCAAAATATAGTCGCTGCCAACCAAAATCGAAAAGGATCAGAAAATACGAGGGGAATTCCAGTCCGCCGTAATAAATTTGCAGTTTTTTCCGCCCGGCCGACAAACAAGCGATATCGGAATCGACCGGAGCGAGAGAGCGACTAACTCGCATGCGTCCTCTATTGTTGCCGAAGGCGGTGCGTGTGTTGTGTATGCGGCTGGCTGGAGGCAATTGACAGACGCACGTGCAGAGTCCTATTACTAGAATCACAGAGGACGCCCGAAGGCCAAAAAGCAGCAAAGGCAGAGAGAGAGCGACTTCTGGATTTCGATTGTACACAAAACGGACATTGGTCTGCTCTGCTCCTTCATATTTCACAGCGCTCGAAATAACCAAACGGCCAATTACACAAGTACTGTATGTCTGCCTACGCCTTAACTCACCGTCACTCGAAGGCCAACGCAGCGCAGTTCCGTCGACTGATTCGCACTTTCTCCGCGTGGGGGCGACGGTAGAACGGCGACGCAATGACAACGTGGTCGTTTGCGTAGGTTGGGGGATACTGTCGCTTGTCAACCACGACACCGACTTCTGTACTACACACGTAAAGTGTATCTGCAGCTGCTAGACAACTGTACTCGGTCGTCGTTAAATGTGCAACCGAGCATCCCACGCAGGGGCAAAAGAGAAGGGAGAGAGAGAGAGAGTAAAGTAGTCCAGTGTTGCATCCTTTAGAGCGGCAAAAGGTATAACATTCGTTGTACATCACGTATTGTGGTGATGTTGACGATACCAATAGATCCAGTTCCGTCGTCTCAGGCGCCCCCTTGAAACCAGATTTCTCATCTAGGTATATAATGTATTGTATGTGTTTGTACTTATTAGTGCATATGCATATGAACGAACGTAGGATCTCTGTTGTATTAGCGCTGCGCCCTCCCACTGTCTACTGCGTATGATTTCACGGTGCATTTGTTGACGACGACAACCGACAGGTCACGTGGGCGGTGAGCATTCCAGGATTTACGTGTGCACTGGTGTTCGTCCTATGCCGAGACCACCAAAAATAGATAACGTAATGTTGCGCACAAGAAAAGCCAACCGGCATGACCTATGCGCAGTGATAAAATAAAGTGTATGCACATTGAAGTACTTTTTGAGAACAACCCTTACACACATCACACATGCATAATGCAGAAATATTCTTGATGTTGGGCTCATCAATAAAAAAACTTGATCCATTTACTTAGTACAGATAAATATGTCAAAGAATGACACGACTACGACTATAGTAGTGTCGGGGAGAATGAGATGGAACAATGGTACAATAAAAGGCATAGAAACGACTGGACCATTGTTGCCAATTGCCAGCGGAATAGCATTTTACTTGAACAAACATGAAACTTTTTCCCAGTAGTGCTGGATTTCAAAATTTGGCAAGTTTTTCTACATAATGTGGATGGAAATTGTCATCTCATTGAAAGCAATTTCAATTGGAAAGACAATTTCTTTTGCAAACAAGTGGGAGTGGGACGCAAGGCAATGCGACCATGCGCTGCGCCATTTTCACTCTGAATGAGTCCGGCGTAAGGCAATGGGTCTAGTCAGTTTTGTGGCAGTATCAAATCAAAACTCCGCATACACAAAAACACCACTACAAATACACGCCCGACAGAATCGAAAAGAAACGAAAGAAAGGAAAGGAAAGGAAGGAAGCAGTGTTGCCAGTTTTGGAGCGTTTGCTCCAACTTTGGAGCATTTTGGGTAATAACT
Source organism: Epsilonema sp. ZAB3_2 (assembly GCA_030247985.1). Lineage (NCBI taxonomy): Eukaryota > Metazoa > Nematoda > Chromadorea > Desmodorida > Epsilonematidae > Epsilonema > Epsilonema sp. ZAB3_2. Next base: position 21,975 of record JASAMW010006447.1, read on the forward strand.
AATACGCAACCAAAACAACCAACAACCAAAACAACCAACGTGGACTTCCTAAAAAGTAGCTCCGCCTAAGCGACACTATTTGCGAGTATGAAGTACGGTCAACATGTCAACAATCTACAGGGTGTCTCATAATAAACCGAACACTTTTCCGTGCACGTAACTCTGGAACCACACGTTAGATTTTCATGCGGTTTTTTGTATTTATTAGCCAAGGCTTCAACTAAGATGTGTACAAAATTTTAGCTTCGTAGGTCCAGTGGAAGGTGCTCAAACACCTTCTTTCTCCGGCGGTAAAAAACGAGGGTTTTTCGAACTGGTAGTGCCGATTTAGGGGTCTTTTGTGCATGGGTCCAAGATAAAATTAGTCTCGTAATGAAAAAAGAGGTCCCAAAATGCTAGAAAATGTGTATCTCATGCATTATTCCCAGTGCCACCATAGCAAACGCTTGGAACAGGGCATTTTGAAAAATTAAACCCAATTTTTCTCCATACTGAAGAAAAACGTTGATTTTGAGTTTTGAGATTCAAACCGTCGCAACTTCTGAAGTATGTGGAGAAAATAGTTGAAATTTTGTACAAACTTAAGTTGAAGCCTTGGCTACTAAATACAAAAAACCGCATGAAAATCTAACGTGTGGTTCCAGAGTTACATGCACGGAAAAGTGTTCGGTTTATTTTGAGACACTCTGTATGTATCAACATGCCCTAATCGAAATTATTGGGTAGCGTGGGGACAGTTAGGCCATCATATGCAGTATCATAGTCTGTGAAGTGACGATTGCAGTGGGAAAGTTGGATATATTTGAGTCACCAAATGCAGGCTATCTGCATGTCTGAAATATAGTTGGGTCTACAAGTGTTTGAAGTTACTGGGCGCTGGGTGGTGTATAGTAATGTCTATTTTTCACAGGCACATGGACGGACTTAGGCTAATGCCGCGTTCACCAGTTGAAAAAGATCCGTTTGGTATGTACGAAGCTGAAGTTGAAGCGAAGGTTACGGTGGCGCCTTCCACAACCAGACATGCAAACGTAGTCAAAACATGTAGGCTGGTGATTTACATTACAATGCATGCTGGGTGGCATAAAGCCGTGATTCATAGGTTTTCGAGAGCGTGCAATATTTTCCTAAAGCATGCTGAGTTAGTGTTGTTGTTAGTCTTGGTAAAGAAGGGTGAAGCTTGAAGAAATCTGTTGTTGAAGCTTTTGCGTACGTACGTGCAACAGAAGCAAGCATAGGGAAGATTCAACAGCCTAGCAAGCGTTGAAAGCATCTTCCAACTCATCCTTACGTACTACCAACACACCAGAATTGACGACGCCTCTATTGTACATTTTTCTACCGGAATCTTGTACTGTTTCGAACAATGGCTGAACCTCCAGCTGGTCCAAACGTCGCTGCTGCCGCGGCGGATACGAAAATGAAAATTCATATTCCACCGCCGAAAACGTACCTTGATGCACCTACTGACCTCCCGCCAGATTTCGACGCTTGGTTTCAGTCCTACCTACTGTACGTAAACACCACCTCACGTGCAGCTGGTGTCACCTCTATGAAAGCCGAATTTCTGGTCGATTTATTCCTTACTTACTTGGGAGCAGAAGGAGCGCGTCTACTGCGTATGGACGCCGCTGTCAAGGATCTGATTGCGAAGAGCGACTACGAAGCTTTGCAAGCAGCAGCAAAGGACCGATTCAAACCTCGACGAACCATTGGCAAAGCGTGGTACGATTTTCAACGCAGACTTCAGGAGCCTGAAGAGAGCATTGACGAATATCATTCGGCTTTGTGTACTCTGGCTGCGGAATGCGCATTCACGGACGCTAACCGCCACCTCATGTATCAGCTTGTCATTGGTTGTCGCGATCATTTTGTGCAGCAGTTGTTGTTGGCAGAAAAAGATTTGACACTGGAAAAAACTCTCGCCACTTTGCGAGCGCACGAAACCGCAAAGAAAGAATCTTCTGCCCTCGGTCAGCAAGCTCACACTGCCACCGGCGGCTCTGCTCAGTCTAGTGTGGGAGCACTAAGAAAGCAGACGGGCGGACGGGGCGCCGCGGCAGGAAGGCAGGCCGCGCCTTCCGCCGCCGCTTCCGGTGGTTGTTCATGGTGTGGAGGCCGCTGCAACGACTACGGCAAGTGTCCCGCTCGCAACGCCACCTGCCGGAACTGCGGTAAAACTGGACATTACGCAAAGGTATGCCGGAGTGGGAAAGCGACCGCCAAACCGAAAGCCGCTGGTCATAGCGCCGGAGCCGCGTTTAAACCCAGTGGAAAAGGCCCACGTATGCAGCAGCTGCATGCCCCGGTGGCCTCACAGCCAATTCAGGTCCAGGTTGGCATTCAGGCGGGTCGACCGATTATTCCTGTTGTGATGGAGGCGGACACGGGCGCCACTCCATCCACCATTTCCCTCGGCACCTACCGACAGCACTTCGCTTCTTCTCCATTGAAGCCAGCACCGCCACTGCTGAATTACGACGGCACTGAAACGGCGGGCGTGCATGGCACCATTACTGCCCGCGTTCATTTCGGCGACAGAAATCATCGGGGCAGCTTCTACGTCGTTGACGGAGCGAACTCTGTGCTGGGAAAGAATTTTCTCATTCCGCTGAAAATGAAGCTCCACTGCGCTGACCTGTCTGTTCAGAAGATTGGGACGGCGCCGAAGGATTACGTCAGCACGTATCCGTCACTGCTCTCCACTGAACTCGGTACATACCCTGGGTATGAGCATGTGATTCACTTGCGCAAGGATGCTACACCTGTCGCTGTACGTCCCTATCCTGTACCCTTGTCCCGCCTAGAGGCAGTGAAGCGGGAAATCCGTCTTTTGGACGAGTTAGGGGTGTGGGAGGAAGCGCCGAGCTCAGATTGGATGCACCCACTGGTGACTGTAATGAAGCCAGATGGTGGGGTACGTATTACGTCAAACCTGCGTGCCCTCAACAAGCACATCGTACCTGATCGTCATCCTCTACCCTTGATCAAGGATCTGTTTTTGCAGCTGACAGGAGCTACGGTTTTCAGCAAGTTGGATCTGGCAAAGGCCTATTATCACATCGTCCTGGCCAAGGAGAGCCGGGATCTCACCACCACCGCCACGCCGTTGGGCCCCAGGCGCTACAAACGGCTTCCCATGGGAATGACTGACTCCGCCTCAGTATTCCAGCGGATGGTGCAGAAAAGTCTGGCAGGGTTGCCAGGTGTACTCGTGTACATCGATGATGTGGTAGTCCATGGCCGTACGCAAGCTGAGCACGACAGACGCTTGCATGCTGTGCTGAAAAGACTGGCTGAGCACAACTTCCGTCTGCAGCCGACCAAGTGTGTGTTCAGTGCCAGCAGCATTCGTGCACTCGGGCATCTCATTTCGCCTGAGGGGATCAAGCCCGATCCGCAGCGGGTGGCAGCCATCCGCAATACGCCCAGGCCGAAGGACTTGAAGGATGTGCAGTCTTTCCTGGGCACCATCAATTACTACCTGGAGTTTTTGGAGGACGTCGCCTCCATCGCTGAACCTCTCCGCCGCATGACGAGGAAGGGAGCCACATTCCGCTGGACGCAGCAGGAAGATTTGGCCTTCAAAACGTTGCGGGAGATGTTGGCGGATAAACTCTTGGCCCACGTTTATCGACCCGGGGCGCCCACCTTCGTCACGACTGATGCTTCTGATGTTGGGGTCGGCGCTCTTCTCTCTCAGCTGCATGGGAAGCGGGAAGTTCCCATCGCCTTCTTCAGCAAGACGCTGAATGAAACGCAGCGCGGTTACGCAACCAATGAGCGGGAGGCTCTTGCAGTGTTGCTGGCGCTGGAGCACTGGGAGAAATTTCTGCTTGGATTCCACTTCACACTCCGCACGGACCATCAGCCGCTCACGACGCTTCTTCAGTCTTCCAGTGACAAAAGGAAGAGCTCCAAATTTCGGCGCTGGTGGGAGCGGATGACGGAATTCGACTTCACTGCGGAGTACATTCCGGGTAAGTCCAACCGGGTCGCGGACTTTCTGTCTCGCCTCGCCGCGCGAGCACAGGAGCTGGGAGTCAAGCCAGACTCCTCATTGCAAGTCCAGGGCATCCGCATGCAGGACTTGAGAGCAGCTACGGCAGAGGATGCAGCACTCTCCGCCGTCATGAGATACATGCAGCAGGGTTGGCCAGAGAAGAAGCAGCTATCTGCAGAGCTGCTGCCTTTCTTCCAGGTGCGCCACTCTTTACAGGTACGGGACGGCTGTTTGGTCAAGGATGAGCAGCTCGTTCCTCCTGCTAGCATGCGATCTGCAGTGTTGAAGGAGGCCCATGGCGGACACCCGGGCGTAGTCCGCTTCAAACGCCTTCTGCGCAATACGTACTGGTGGCCAGGTTACAGTTCAGCAGCTGAACGATTGGTGGGACGCTGCCACGCTTGCCAATGCAGCGCCAAGTCGCAGCCACGACTCCGGATGCCTGAAGCACGCATTCCGACACCAGCAAAACCTGCAGCACAGTACGCACTCGACATTGCCGGCCCTTTCTACAACGGAAAGTACGTAGTGGTGCTTATCGACTGTTTCGCACGGTACCCGCTTTACCTGGAGACGAAGAGCATCACTTCCGCCACCATCATCGCCTGGCTGGATCACATCTTCGCTGAGCATGGAAATCCAGAGGGATTGGTGACGGACAACGGCCCACAGTTTGTGTCAGCAGAGTTCAGCAGCTTTCTGAAGCAGAAAGACATTCATCACTACAGGTCTGCTGTATACAACCCACAGGAAAATGGCATCGTGGAATCTTTCAACCGTTACCTGAAGCACGGAGTACAGGCTTTCACGTCTGCCAGCACCGCTTGGTCAGTGGGTTTGCGCAACTTGTTCCAAGCCTACAGAGCGATTCCTCTGCAGGAGGGGGGAAAGAGTCCCGCTGAGCTGTTTCTGGGTCATCCGTTGCGCCTGGACTGTCAGCCGAACAAGTCTCCGCCCACTCGCCGAACGCCGGAAGCTGTGGCAGCTGCACCGGTGATGCCGCCTCGCTGTCAAGAAGCAGAGGCAGAGGCCAAGCGACAGAAGAAGGTTTGGGGATTGTTTCCGCAAGGCGCTCAAGTCATGGTACGTCTGCCTCACGTGCTGAAAGGGCGTTCCCCCTACAGTGAACCACGCACAGTGGAGAAGGTTCTGTCTTACTACACCTTTCTCCTCTCCGATGGGCAAGTCTGGAATGCCCGACGCCTCAAGCGTTACACCCGGAAGCCGGCGCCTGAGCTTGAGGTCACTGAGCTAGCAGCAGCTCCGACGCCACCAGCACGACCGGCTCCACCTCAACCACCTCCGAGACGGGTGAGCCAGCGGTCGACGAAAGGGGTTCCACCGGATCGCTTCAGCCCCTGAGATGAAGCTGAGAGGGGGTCATGGTATGTACGAAGCTGAAGTTGAAGCGAAGGTTACGGTGGCGCCTTCCACAACCAGACATGCAAACGTAGTCAAAACATGTAGGCTGGTGATTTACATTACAATGCATGCTGGGTGGCATAAAGCCGTGATTCATAGGTTTTCGAGAGCGTGCAATATTTTCCTAAAGCATGCTGAGTTAGTGTTGTTGTTAGTCTTGGTAAAGAAGGGTGAAGCTTGAAGAAATCTGTTGTTGAAGCTTTTGCGTACGTACGTGCAACAGAAGCAAGCATAGGGAAGATTCAACAGCCTAGCAAGCGTTGAAAGCATCTTCCAACTCATCCTTACGTACTACCAACACACCAGTGTGTGTGTGTGTGCACCAACCCCCCCCCCCCCTGTGTGTGTGTGTGTGTGTGTGTGTGTGTGTGTGTGTGTGTGTGTGTGTGTGTGTGTGTGTGTGTGTGTGTGTGTGTGTGTGTGTGTGTGTGTGTGTGTGTGTGTGTGTGTGTGTGTGTGTGTGTGTGTGTGTGTGTGTGTGTGTGTGTGTGTGTGTGTGTGTGTGTGTGTGTGTGTGTGTGTGTGTGTGTGTGTGTGTGTGTGTGTGTGTGTGTGTGTGTGTGTGTGTGTGTGTGTGTGTGTGTGTGTGTGTGTGTGTGTGTGTGTGTGTGTGTGTGTGTGTGTGTGTGTGTGTGTGTGTGTGTGTGTGTGTGTGTGTGTGTGTGTTGTCATGGCGCGTTCACCAGATGTCCGTACGTCCGTCGTCAATTCATAGAGTTCTGCCATCCGTCCGTCCGTCAACACATATGGGTTGAAGAACGAACGTACAGACGTCTGGTGAACGCGCCATCATGCTTACCATATTTACCGGTAGATAACCCCCTATTTCCATATGATCACGTCATCAAAAGTCATCACACACGTACGTTTATTGATGACGTGATCATATGGAAAAAGGGGGTTATCTACCATAAATATGGTATATTGCATACAGGAGGATATCACGCCATCACGCTTATAATTGCATACAGGAGAATAAAGTTGGTGGACAACTGCAATGCGTTACGACACCCCCCCGTTGTCGCTTTTACGGTAATAAATTTTCGACGCCACTGACTCCATCGAGTGACACCATCGCCTATAGTGGCGTGACGCCATCAAATTGCAGAACTAAACTTCGCAGTGCGGCAACCAAGGAGGTAAAGTATAGGAGACATCACTCAAGCAATTTTGGGCGGAGACAGCAGCATCCGTTTTTCTCAGGTCCGTGGCATTCTACAGAGGCCAAATCAAGTCAAAGTCTAATAATACTTATTCCCCAACTTTCTTCGCTCTTTTCAATAGTGGGGTTGACATTAACCAATTCCCAAATGGTATGGCCAAAATGGCAATTTTCAGCTTTTAGACAAAAGTAGGGTATTTTGTTGGCCTCCACATCATACACACAGAACCAACCAAATGCTGTCCTCAAATTTCACCACCAAGGGTCTAAACTTCACAGTGGTCATGTTAAGGTCTCACACTATAGATCTCTGAGCCGTGGACTCCTGTACTACTACTGAAGTATCTGGTGATATCTAATTCCAGCTGTTTTCACTTCCTGACACCATACGATCATCCGTCTGCTTGTTTTCCGTTCGCTGTTTCCGCTCCAGTAGCGCTCTCTGCGCTCGTCTTCGTACTATGCAGGGACAACTGTCTATGCATGGACTTCTTGATAAATTCGGTCCAGGCTCTCCTGAGCCAACGAAAGCGAGTTGAGAGGAGATCAAGATATCGATTGAAAGCTTGTTACACGATCTCTTTGACGCGCCATAGAGCGCCTCTTGAAACGGCCTCTCCGTGGTGCTATTCTTGATTGAAACGATAACTTTTTCAAACACGTTTTTCTTGGATAACTTTGCGTAGAGGCAACGTAGAGAGGCGCCGCAGGTACCGATCGATTCCTCTCGTCAAGACGCGTTGAATGGTGTGCCGCATGTTGAAAAATACCCAGTGGTTCCTTCGGAACACCCAAATCGCATGGTTTTTGGGGCGTTCTTCGGCGTGTCGTACTGCGCCGAATACAAGAGCTTTGGCGCTGCCGTTTGGTGTATGTGTAGAGGAAGAATGACACTTTATTCACATTATGACGGGTCACTTTTATCTTGCGTACAACGGCTACGACGAAGCCTCAAAGTTGGCTCCGAAACTATAGCGTGAGACCTTAACTCTTCCCCACCATGCTGACAACCTTAGAAATTTATGATAAACTGCCTTTTTACATGCATTTCTACCAAGTATGCTACACCATACAGTTCAAGTTTCTGGGTTTTGGGTTTTCAGACTGGATTATGGGTTTCAGATTGGATTTTGGGTTTTCGGATTGGATTTTAGGTTTTCGGATTGGGGTTTGAGATTGGCTGAGGCTTAGGCTAAGGCTTAGGTACTGAATTTTTGGGTGTATATCCCCCATTGTAAATCCCCCCAGTGTATAACCCCCCATCAGACCTCTCGATTTTTGTATAGCCCCACCCAAAAATACACTATTGGATACAGAAGGGTTGGCCTTAGCCGATTGCCTAAGCCTCAGCCTAAACCTAAAACCTAAGTCCACCCATACACCTGCACAATATTGATATTACTGTGCTCTATTACTGTACATCAAAGTGGTCAAAAATATGATTAAAAGTTTCAGCTGCATTGAAAATTAAAAAAACAGCATTTATCTACATGCCCTCTGTGTTGAAAAATATAGCAAATTTCTTTATGTACTAAAAATGTACACTTTTGATTATTGAAGATAAATGGACAATACTGCAAAAACTTTTCCATTAGAAGTACCCTATGCTATGTAAAATTAGATATAGACAATTTTTGGGTAAGGGTTAAATTTTTGGATCGGTTTCAATCAGAGGAGCATGCGGTTTTTATTTTCAATTTGCTGAAATGTATCGGCAGATTTTTGACCACTTTGCTCAATGTTGGCTAGATCCTGAGATATTTTTACTGCGTGGAAAGAAATTTTGATGGCGACTATAGATTTCGTTCTACCGAAAACCCACAACTTGAACTGCGTCCCAACTCCCAACACCAAGAATCTGCTATCAAGTGTCACCTCGAGTGTCGAGTCGAGGGTCGAAACACCGGTCGAGTGTCACCTCCTGTACTTATAGCTCCTTGGCATAATGAATATATTGCGCGGTTTAGATCTGCCATAGATGGCGTCAGTGGCGTCGATGGCGTCAGTGGCGTAGAATATTTATTACCGCTTTTACAGCTCCATAGACATTTGGAGCAAAACCACGACACGAACGCTCCGCGCTTTTGTCTCCTGAGAACCTGGCAACACTGGAAGGAAGAGAAAAAGACAAAAGAAGAGAAAAAAAGAAGAAAAGCAGGGGGGTAAGTTTTTCATTGGATGCTTGTGGAAAGGGATCGCAGAATAAAAGTGTGGTATCATAATGGCGAGGTTGGACGTTGAAGCAGACGAGGCATTTGCTTCTGGAGCTTCGGAAGATGAAGAGGAAGGAACGGAAAGCCTGTCGAAGAAGGAATTACTGGAGAAAGAGCGACTGAGGCGTCGAAATTTGAAGCGCAAGGAGAAGAAGAAGAAGAGGAAGCAGAAGGAGAGAGGGAAGGGAGAGAAGGAGGAGGAAGAGGAGGAGGAAAGGGCGATTGATTCAGGAGCTGCTGATATGGACGAAGGAGGAGGAGAAGACGAAGAAGACGACGAGGATGTTGAAATCGAGTAAGCGAACCGTCTGGAAGTTATTGTGTACCTACTGTGTCCCGGTTCGTGTCCACATATGATACACACCGGCGTTACACGCTGGAGTACTTCAACAATCGCTACGGGGCATTTTGTTTTACAAAACGTAATCAAAGACAGCAAGTTGTGCTTTCTCAAAATAGGCAGGACCGGACTGAGGCTTTAGGTTTAGGCTGCGGCTTAGGCTGGGGCCTACTCCTATGCATCCAATACTTAGCCTAAGCCTAAAGCCTAAGTCCCGTCCTAAGTCTATTTTGAAAAATCACCGCTTGCCTTCTTTGATTACGTTTTGTAAAACGAAATGCCCCATAGTGAGTGTTGAAGTAGTCCAGCTTGAAACGCCGGGTGTGTACCGTATGGGGGCAGGGACACAGCAACTTCCAGACGGTAGTAAGCGGGTGTATAGTTTCCTACACGATCAACACCGAGGTGTGGCTTGACCGTGGTCCATAGCTCCAGATGTCTATGCCATTTCGTAGGGAACATGTACTGAACCTGCACACATTTTGTAAAAATTACGCGTTGGCACCAGTTCTCGTACCTTCGGGTCTTGATCGTTTCCTCAGCTTACGTGCGCTGTTACATGACTTGCCTGGATGCCTGCGCAATGTCTGAAAGATCTAAGCGGGGTTTCCGGACCATTTTACCGCAGTTCACTTTTTCAGTGATGTATGTATCTGTTTTCAGATATGTGGCGGAGAGTCCGAGTGTGGAGCTGTCAGATCCGAACTACGTCTACTTCGCCAAGGTGTTCCAGGCATTCAAGGTACTGCAACTACATTGGTCTCTTGTAACCAGGCTCGTTTTACGTACGTACGCCGGGAATTCTCCGCATTTATGCACCAGGCGTACGCTGTCTGTGTCGTCCACATAGGACGCAATCCAACCTCCTACAAGTCCAACGTTATTCCTTCCGTAGCATACGAGAAAGCATAATGTTGTTGTATTACTGTTTGTTCTATTACAGATCGGAGCGGAGAGTGAGGCAGAGAAGCAAAAGGCGACAGAGTCATCTGCAAAGATAAAGCCAGATATGAACCTGGAAGAAGCTGCGAAAGCTGCAGCCGCCTCTGGACCCACCAAGGCTGCCATACTAGAGCAGATACTCAAGGAAGAAGAGGAAGAGAAAAAGGTAAATGCAGTTTAGGGGAAACACAGTGGCTATTTTCACTCATATACGCCCAAGGGGTTTTCGACCATTACCATAAAGCGATAAGTAAGCAGCAGATTGCGTCAGTCGACAACAGACAGGCCCATTGTCAGCTCCTATGCTTCCTCCAACACGCAATACAGAACTGGCGAGCTCGGTGCAAGTGAATTGGTCTGTTTGATGTCGGCTAATGATCAAATCGGACGCTGTATGCATAGCTGATAGCTGTAAGATTACGGATATTGCAGACTCGCGCAAACTACACAATTTTTGCGTAAAATGGTGGATATTATTATGATGTTCAACATGCCATGTTGCGGAAAATACTCTTCTGCGAGTTTGAATCACATGATTGAGGCTGCCATCGCGCCATATCATGTCACGACATATGTATGTGTGTTGTTGTATAGGAGCGTGCTAAAGAAGACGAGAAGAAGAAAGCAGAACAGAAGATATCCAAACGCAAGCTGCGTATCTTGAATCGTCCAAGCGTAGCCGACCTCAAAGCCGTAAGCCATCGCTGTATTCTCGTGTGTGTATCCCTGTCTTACTAGTGCGCCATACACGTGGTGAGTAAACTCACGGTGAATTCACGGTGAGTTTGAACTTCGAGTTTCATTTTTCGTGTAGAGCATCTTCACTTGCTCCCACGCGCAAAATTGCAAAATTTTTCTCAGGTGTTCACACGTGGTGAGTTTCAAACTCCCGGTAAATTCACCGGCATCCCTATGCTTCATCACATACTTACGGGGACTTCACCGTGAGTTTACTCACCACGTGTGTAGCGCACTACTGAAACTAACCGGGAAACGCAGAGTCCGTGGAAGACCGTGACTTGGTGTAAACTGCTCTGTACGAGCCGTATGTGCGCGTATTCGCTCAATGTACAGACTGCATATGCTGTGCTCTGGCTGTGTGTAATGCACTAACTGTTTGTGTGTAGAGTTGTGCTCGGCCGGACGTGGTGGAATGGCACGACGTGACGGCGCGAGATCCGAAACTGCTGGTGCACCTGAAGAGTCTGCGCAACACCGTCCCCGTGCCGCGTCACTGGTGTTTCAAGCGCAAGTATCTGGCGGGAAAGCGCGGCTTCGAGAAACCCCCCTTCGAACTACCCGACTTCATCAAACGCACCGGCATCATGGAAATGCGACAGGCGCTAGCCGAAAAGGTATGCAGTACGGGGGAGTTTGCTTACCTTGGACGCGCAACCACGTCTATGCAAGATTGGATGATTGGGGTAGCTTGTAACGATAGGAATGGATGACGGTACGTGTGTGTTGGTGTGTGCTGAAATTTTGATGTTGGATGTACATAGGAGGAGGAGAAGTCGATGCGATCGAAGATGAAAGAGAAGGTGCGTCCGAAGATGGGTCGCATAGACATCGACTATCAGAAGCTGCACGACGCCTTCTTTCGCTGGCAGACAAAGCCGCGTCTCTCCATCATGGGAGATCTGTACTTCGAGGTTAGCAAGTAGGGTACAGCGCAAAGATTGTTGCCAACTCGTCACACCTGTAAAAAGGCAGCGTTAGACACGCCTATCATGCCGGTCCCACCCCTCGAGGCCGCACGAGGGACAGCAGGCTCTCGATGCGAAAAATAATCGCAAAGGGATTACGGTAGCCTACGTACGTGGTAAAAGCGAAGACCACGACGCGCGCGCTTCTTCTTTTCTTCCTTCTGCTCGCTGCGCGCTTCGTCGTCTTCGTTTTTACCACGTACGTAGGCTACCGTAATCCCTTTGCGATTCTTTTTCGCTTCGAGAGCCTGCTGTCTCTCGTGCGGCCTCGAGGGGTGGGACCGGCATGGATTGAAGTAGGCCTGCACGGTGAAGTATGGGAGCGTATGAGTAAATTGGCCCGCAGGAAATGGGTATGATGGGATATGTGTGCTATTGTGTGCAGGGCAAGGAATACGAGACGAGGCTGAGAGAGAAGAAGCCTGGCGAGTTGACGGATGATCTGCGCATTTCGCTAGGAATGCCCGTCGGACCTGTAAGATTATGCGTATGAACTTACCACATGATATGCACAATTGAATACTGCTACATGACATGACATGCAGATGCAGATACACAATTGCTGGTTGTGTTGTTAGAACGCGAGCAAGTTTCCGCCTCCGTGGCTAATTGCGATGCAGCGATACGGACCTCCCCCGAGTTACCCGAACCTGAAGGTGCCGGGACTCAACGCGCCCATCCCGGAAGGCTGCTCCTTCGGCTATCACGCCGGCGGATGGGGAAAACCGCCGGTGGATGAGACCGGCAAACCGCTCTACGGAGACGTTTTTGGAGTAGAGGTATGTTTGCGCCTACCACATCACGTACCTATGCATGTTTTTATCGACCGTATTTACCGGTGCATAGCCCCATGGGGCTATCTATTCAAAAATTGAGAGGTCTTCTATGGGGCTGTGCATTGGGGGTGGTTATGCACCGGTAACTACGGTATCTATGCGTGCGTACGTTGTATGAGAATACGTACGTGGTATATGTGTATGTACAGTAGGCTATATTACTATATATGTGTGCGGCCGTGTGTGTTGGTTATATGGTATTATGTTGTACGTACATGCTCGTATGTACTTATACCACCCATAAGGTTGTACGTTGTACATAGTTACGGTAGGTCCAACCACCTTTATCCAGTTATATACGGCACTGTATGTGCCGGAATTTCGTACCTTTTGACCCAAATATCCCGCTGTTGGTCACCCTTCTCCGCACATACAATGCGTGTAGTGTGGTGTGTGCAGGTAGCGGCTCAGCCGGCGTTGAATGATGAGGAGGAGATCGAGCGTCGTCCGTGGGGGGAGATGGAGTCGGAGGAGAGCGAAGGGGAGGACGAGGAGGAGGAGGAGGAGGAGGCAGAGGGAGAGGGAGCCGAGGGGGAGGCGGCCGAGGAGAAGGCGGACGCGGACGACTCCGGACTTGTCACTCCCGCCGAAGGGTACGCAGTTAACCAGCTCCGTAAGGCCCTGACCCGCAGGGCCCGCGGGTCACCCGAGGGTCACCCGCGGGTCACCCGGAACCGAATAGAAGCGCCGACGGAAAAGAAGAAAATTATTGATCCAATCAATAAATGAAAGGTGACCCGCGGGTGACCCTCGGGTGACCCGCGGGTGACCCGCGGGTGACCCTCGGGTGACCCGCGGGCCCTGCGGGTCAGGGCATTACGGAGCTGGTTTTAAAGCTAAGGGTACAAGTAAGACTTCACCGCTCACCACGCCACCTGACGACAAGGCGGAAGCATCAAAAAGAAGCGACAAAGACGCTACAGGAACGCCTAGAGCGCGTACTGCGCAAGGCCATGTACTCCTAGAGAGGCCTTCTGACGAAGGCCCCACCTCCCGCCTCCCTTCCCTTCCTTTCCGTTCCTTCCTTGTACAACACTGCTGGAAAATAAGAAGTGTTTCGCTTTTAAACCGCTAGAGGCTTGGTGAGCGGTGAAGTCTTACTTGTTCCCTTAGCTATACGCTTACACCTTAGTACGTTCACGTATTATATTATTGTGCTCCATCCAACGAGATTTATCTCTGGGCAGAATAGGAATACGTGAATCGTGGAGAGACATCCGTGAGTAAGTTTCAATTTTTCGCAGCCCGGGGACTCTTGCTGGACGGACTAATAGGACATGTGAAGTGCACCTGATTCGCATTGCATAATAAGGGGCTGGCTGGCATTGGAAGGGTTGGTGTACGTACTGCTCTGTTGTACAGATTGGTGACACCGAGTGGAACGATCTCTTCGGGAATGCCGACTGGTGTGGAAACGCCGGACAGCATCGAATTGAGAAAGAAGAAGCTGCAGGAAGAAGGGTAGGTGAGCAGTAGAGAGGAGAAGACGCAAATGTGTTGCATTTGCCTAGGCTTGAGTCTGTTTGTGTCTGTGAGCGTACCACTGTATGTGCAGTGAAGAAGTGTGGATGAGTTTCCCGTGTTTTCAGTGGTGAGACGCCGTCATCTCTCTACACTGTGTTACCGGAAAAGAGAGTGGAGAGGGTGGGCGGGCAGATGATGGCTTCTACGCACGTCTACGACGTCGCAACCGTAAGATACCACCTAATATAAGATAAGATAAGATATTTGTACGCTGGTATGCCATATATCTGCATGCAGTTTCGGTCAAGTTAGTGCAATCCACTAAGTATGTACGTATTGGAACTACTAATACCTGGTACGTATGTATTGTAAGTAATAGTACGTACCGTATTTACCGGTGCATAGGGCATGACCCATGGGGCTATGCACCGGTGAATACGCTAGTTGAATGTGTGTTGTTGTAGACGAAGAAGGACAAGAGTGGGGGTGAGGCGGGGACGGGAACTGGCGGGGGCATCGACGTGTCCTTGAATCCGGAAGAGTTGGACCTGAGCGACCCGAAGCATCTGGCCAAGAAGTACGAGGAGGGAGTGAGGAAGCAGCGCGGAGAGAAGGAGGACGACTTCAGCGATATGGTCGCCGAACACGCGGCTAGACAGACCGTACGTGAACTGCCCATCTTGTACGTATGCCATGGGGTAATTCGGGCCAGCGCTGCTTTCTCTTTGTTAGCCAAGGCTGGCGATGCATGGGGACCTGTGCAACAGTCAGGCAGGCGAAAATGTCAACTTCATTTTGATAGCACAATTCAGTACTTTCAACCTGTCCAAACGGGTGAAAGGATGAGGTGGCCCGAATTACCCCCGCACTACTGCAAAACCCGATCCAAAGTAGTTTGGTGTCCGATTTTGTCCCACAGTATGCTATTTGTTCACTGAAATGCAATGACTTGGCATACAATATATTGTATGTAAATACGTTTTTTTCGTGTTTTAGCGAAAGCGTAAGATGCAGGAGGAGAAGAAATCGTCGGCTGTTTCGTCTGGAGCTGCGAAGAAATACAAAGATTTCAAGTTCTAGAAGTCATCCCCTCCAACAATACCAATATTCCCAATTTTTGTATTCAATTGATAATTTTAGCCAGCGTTTCATATTTGAACTTCTGTAGCCTTTCTTTCTACATACATACCTAGTGGTTTCTGGCTATACGATCCCATTGCATGCATCACTTCTATGATTGTGACTCCATATATTGAGGTAGAGTAAATCATTTCTGCGGGGTTAGTTTGTATGATTGTTGTGAACCGCCGTATGGTTTGCGGCCGCTTTCGAAGCGTATACCTTCCGATGAGTAGCCTGCTGTTTTCTCACGATAGAATTTTGTGCATTTTATGTATGTAGTAGTGTTTCCTACCTTATGAAAGTCTATAAATTGTTCTGTACAGTAAGCATTGTTACATGTACGTGTCTGGTATTGTGCGGTACGTGTCAGCGTGCTTGACGTCAACGTTGCAACAACTTTTGGTGTCTGTTTACTTTCGCCAATACTGTACGTACGTATGCAAGGTACTACCTTGGTACGCGACGCTACGTGCGTACTTATGTAGCGCTAGAGTGCATTAGCTGCCTTCGCACGTGATTGCATTTTAGCTGACTGTGATTCAGCGCGTATTTAGAACAGTTATTTTTATGCAATCATCACTTCCAATCCTTGTGGTTGTTTCTTTTTAGTTCTTTTCGTTGTGCGTTTCATCAGAAGACTGTTGGAAAAGCGTCTAACGAACAACAAGAGGAAAAAGATGGCACTGTATCCTTCATTGGAGGACATGAAAGTGGGCCAGATGCAACAGGTATGTACTGTGGCAAGGGCATATATTGATGACTTTGTCTGCAGTCAGACAGGGACATGAGGTGGTAAACTGTTGGGCAATGGTCAGATTTGAAGCATCATGTAATCTCAGAAATTATCGATTCCTATCGGTATGATTCTCCACTTTTCCCTTCCAAACTGCTCCTAATCAATACTTTCTACTCATCTTTCGATCAATACTTTCTACTCATCTTTCGATCTACTCTGTATGGTGCATACGTATTATGTCTACTGATGCCAGGCTCTTTCTTTTCTTTAGGCGCAGCTGGCACAAGCCCAACCCGAGTATCCTTCGCGCGTCAGCCAGTATCAATATGCGGCGCCCAGCACTGATGGCTCCTCGACTACCGGCTATCCCTCGCTTACACCTCAGGCGTATTTCTCCGATCCCGCCGCCGTTAACTATGCCGCCCATTACCCGTCCCTGAATGATGAGTACATGGGACTCAAACTGGAGCCGCCCACCGGTATGCTTACTACACATTACTTTGCACAGGACAGTGGGGCGCCACAGACGTGAACTCCGAATTCGGAGTCCTGACTATGATTAACAACATGCAAAATTCCGAATTCGGAGGCTCCTCGGAGCGAACTCGCTCGGAGCAACCTCGGAGCACGTCTGTGGCGCCCCACTAAAAAGTACTGCTTATGGTTAGAGTGTGCTAGCTGGAAGATACTTAATCAGGTAATACGTCGCATTGTCCGTGGATACCTGTGGTTATGCGCAAGCTAGTCTTCGCAAAATGGGTGAAACTCGATAAATTCAAGTGGTTTTCTATTTTCCGGCGCACAATGGCCCAGAGACAACTCTCACTAGACAGACAGGGCTCTAACTGCGCAGTGTACCAACCTATAGTCTGGCCAATAGCAGTTGGCAGTTGGACTCAAGGCGAGTTGCGTAGTTTGCATGTACTTCTGCTAAATAGAAGTACACGAAGCGTGGACAGAAATCCGCATTTGTAAATCTATTTTACGCAACGCGCCTTGAGTCCAAGTGCCAACTGCTATTGGCCAGATTATACCTTACGTACGTGTGTTTAGTTGCTTTCTTTGTGAGTGCTGTAGGTCCGTTGGCCGTGGTTCCAGCGGCTGCGTCCACTGTGGCCGTGCGTCCCGGCGCCGGAAGTCAGCAGATGGTGGCTCCGATATCCGGGGGTGACGTGGGCTTGTTGCGTGCACAGGTGACACACGGAGTACGTCAAGTCGTCTGCTGCAAGGATGGCAAGGGGAAAGTGGGACTGCGTCTGCGGGATGTGGACAAGGTAGGGTACTGTGGGGTAAACCGGGACACGGGGTAAACCCGGACACCTAAGCTTTTCTGAACTTGCCGCTTCAGCAAATGATGAACATATGTAGCTCATTTGAAAGACGCGAGTTCAAGGAGTCGATTGGTAAAATACTTGTCTCAATCAGTCGTATGGTTGCTGAGATATACTTGGTGTCCGGGTTTACCCCACAATACCCTAAAGGTGCGGTATTATGCTCTCCTTGTGCTTGCGTGCTCTACTGTACTTATCCCTCTTCATGCCAGTGCGGAAAACAAAACATTACGCTGTACACCGTGTCCTTTGTTGATGTGTTCTTTTTTCTTTGTGCAGGGTGTGTTCGTGCAGTTTGTGGACGCGAATTCTCCAGCTGCTTTGGCGGGTCTTCGTTTCGGTGATCAGATACTGCAGATCAACGGCGAGAACGTGGCCGGATTTTCGGCGGATAAAGCGATGAAAGCGCTAAAGAAGGCAGCCGACAGCGCCCCCAGTGTCTCCCTGGCTGTCAGAGACAGGTAGAGACGGATGCACATGACCATCAGTGTACGCCAATTGTACATAGAAGCGGACTCCCATTGGTTAGGTGTGTGGAGATGTGCGATACAATCGGGATAGTATTATGGTCTGGCCCTGGCCACTAAGAGTTCGCTATAGAACCGAGTCGTTTTGCATCTGTCCATGCTGTAACGTACTCCTATTCTGCAAGAGTACACATGCAAACTGCGCAGCACGGGTGAAGAACTTTGGCCAGGCATAGTAGGTGATAGGCACGCGAAACGCGTGATGTTGATGTGTGCGTGTGGATGGATGTGTAGGCCGTTTGAGCGTACGATAACGCTGCACAAGGACAGTACGGGTCACGTGGGCTTCACGTACATGGACAACAAGATCACGAACATCGCCAAGGAGTCGTCGGCCGCACGGAACGGACTACTCATCGATCATCACATACTCGAGGTCAACGGACAAAACGTCATCGGACTCAAGGTACTGAACATTTGTACATGTTCCATTCCATAAATGCATATAGCGATCCTGTTCTAGCAGATTGTGCAAGCACGAAAGATTTGAAATAGGTGTCTGCTATGCTAAGGATGGGGGTGTGACGTGCCGCGTTCCGTATGGCGATAGCCGGGCCCCGAAAAGGGGGGAGAGAAATAGGACCGAACGGGAATCGAACCCGTTACCCTCGGACACAGCTGCGGACTTAGGCAACCCCACCAGGGACCGTTCCGGGGACTTTTGGTTAAACTCGCCTTACATACCTAGAACTACTTTACGTACACTACTACTGGCCTCGGACGCTATTGCCATACGTACGCAGTACGTAACAGGGGGAAGACGATTTCCATCTTTTCTTTATTTGCCTTATGGTCTGGCGGGCCGGCACGGTTGACGGTGGTTTTGTATTTTGTGTTGCGTGAATTGACGTATTGTGTGTTGTTGCAGAACAAGGAATTGGGAAAGGTCTTTGAGCAGAGTGGAGCAGTGGTCACCCTCACCATCATGCCCAGCTATCTCTATGAACACATGGTGAAAAAGTAAGTCTATCAGCCAAACTTCTAAAATCAAAGTCTGATTCATAGTTCCGATTCAGTCAACGCAAAGATTTTCCCACCATGGTATTGTACAATGCAGGTTATTGATTGCACTAGGAGTTGCATAAAGCTTAGGGGAGTTTGAAGGAAGGCTTAGTACTGATAACACGGTATTATACGGAGCCCCGAAAGTACCGTGTTTTCAGTACTTATCTTTGCTTCCTACTCCCCTAAGCCCTTTATATACTCCTAATTGCACTTTATTCCACTGTTCCGCTTGGTTTGTAGGCTGTCTGAGGGTTTACTGAAGAAAAAGATGGATCATAGCATTCCGGAAGTTTACTGAAAATTCATACCTGGAGCATTGGAAGGCTTGAGCGCAGCATCCACAATGAAGCATTGATTGAGTTCATTTGTAATACTCGCTTCATTTATCGGAGATATTATTCTTCCGGTGCAAAACTTATTTATTTTCTTACTATAAACACGTACGTACTCAAGATTCTAGCCATGGTTTTCGTTAATTTAGGATGTCAACAGTTCATACCGACTACTAACTTGCCCAAGTCTATCATGTGAATGTATGTTTTATGAAGCGCCAGTTACATTGTGATGGGTTTTCCATGTACCTTTTGTGATTTATCGTGACAGTCGAATTTATTTGCCATATATTATACATACTGTATGTCATGGGTATGCAAGTAGCAAACTACCATCTACGCTACATAGTATGTTTCATGTCCTGTATCACTACTTCCCTTGCCATGTGTCATGATGGGTATGTGTGATGCCCGAGTATGCGTATGTCAGATACAGATGGCTTTATGACGGAGGCTATGACAGTCAACC
Organism: Epsilonema sp. ZAB3_2; assembly: GCA_030247985.1. Classification (NCBI taxonomy): domain Eukaryota; kingdom Metazoa; phylum Nematoda; class Chromadorea; order Desmodorida; family Epsilonematidae; genus Epsilonema; species Epsilonema sp. ZAB3_2. The sequence goes on from JASAMW010006447.1 coordinate 41,585, forward strand.
ACGGTCTGCATATTCAATGGAAGAGTAAAAGGTTTTTAATTAAGCTTGGGTGGTGTAATTTCATTCATTCACAAGTTTCTCATCTTACATGCCTTTCGTTGATCGCCGTGTTTTTTACTGTTTCGTGGTTGCATTTTACAGCTAAGATCTGCTGATGACGGGAAATGCTGGCCGGAAAATTAGCATTGGTTACAGGTTTGTGTATGGTTGCTTTCCCAGCCTGCACTGCACTGCACGAATTGCAGTAATGGCGCAAATTGCTTGCCAGATGATCATTTGCTTTTGTTGAGGTGGAGGCAGCGGCATTGGCCGAGCCATATGTCAGACATTCGCAAAGCAAGGTGCTACAGTGATCGTAGTTGATCTGAAGAAGGATGAAGCTCAAGCAACAGTGAAATCATTGGGTAAAAGTTAGATGGAACAATTTGCACCAATATTTTGACCGTGCATTATGACGTAGGTGTGGTGTAGACTTTTTCTTGATGTTGCAGACAGCCCTGGAGTGCAGCTGCAACACTCTGCCGTGCAGTGTGATGTGAGTTCTACGGATTTTGTGTCTCAACTGCACAGTCACGTGCAAGCTACGTATAAAGAGCAGCATGGTCCAGTTACTGTGCTGGTGAATAGCGCTGGTGTCACCATGGACGCGATGTTACATCGCATGTCTGAGCAGCAGTTCGATTGGGTGATGCATGTGAACTTGAAAGGAACCTTTCTCATGACTCAAACTTTTACAAAGGGTCGGTCAAAGATACCTACCTATAGTCTGACCAGTAGGAGTTGGCAGCTTTACTTGCACGCCGTCCCGCTACTGTCTTCTCAGCTGCGCACAGCACACCGACGACCGGAGCACCGAGATGTCATGTACTGTTTGTACTCCTGAAATTTATATACTAAACTATATAGGAGTTCGTGAAAAGGTTATGGCGATCGCAAAACGAGAAACGCAAAACTCAAAAGTGGAACTGCCAACTCCTACTGGCCAGACTATAGCTACCTATGCAGCATAGTGTCAGCGATTAGGAATATGTGATTGTATAGCTATTTCGACCAAATCTTATGCTATGCTACTCTATGCACCGTAAAACTTTATTATAGCCTATTTTTACCCCCTGTCTTCTTCAGGTATGGTAGACTGGGGTCAAGGTGGAGCAGTAATCAATATCTCGAGCATAGTTGGCAAGACTGGTAATATCGGCCAGGCGAATTATGCCGCCAGTAAAGCAGGAGTGATCGGTCTGACCAAGACCGTGGCGAAAGAGTTGGCCAAAGGCAACATTCGAGTGAACGCTGTCCTACCCGGATTTATCCAAACAGCGATGACGGCCAAGCTACCGGAAAAAGTGAGCAATTTAGGCTGTCTTTTTATTTTTTTAAAAGAACGGAAAAATTGGAATTTTTGGCCAGAGTATGAGAAACTTTTGGGGCAATTTTTTCTATGATGATGCAACATTATTGCTGGCGTACCGTTGGTAAGTAAGGTAGCTGTTGTATGTCAGTACATACGTACATAGGTCATGTGTTCGTACATGCAGTAGGAAAAAGGTCATGTGTTTGTTCGTATTTTCGTAGGTGTCAGCTGGTGTGATATCGGCTATTCCCTTGGCCAGATGGGGCAGTGCTGAGGAAGTGGCCAATGCTTGTCTCTTTCTCGCCTCCGACCTATCCTCATACATCACGGGTGCCGCCATCGAAGTCACTGGCGGATTAGCCATGTAGTCGCACAAATGGTTCAGCTTTGTAATTTTTTACAATATTTTTTTGTATCAGAAGGCGTCCTGGTGATGTTGCATCAACGAGGATTCGATAAGAAATTCATAGCCTATCTTATTTTTTTTATTGTAGTTGTCTGTTTCTGACTGTGACATGTTACTGCTCCATAGGTGTCTTGGGTATGTATACTGCAGGACAAAGTTACAAACCAAACATTTCTTCTTGCACATCCTTATCCAATTTAGAAACCGGGGATTTGTCATCTCTTGACTCTGGGATCTGGGTGGGAGTCAGATGAAGAGATCATGGCCCGTGTTCCCTGGGTGTCGTGTCGTGCGTACGTTTCTTTTCGGGGCTCGCCCGATGTCATGCCTTCGTGGCATAAAATGCCCGCCCGTAGTCTAGTCGAGTCTGGCTCGGGATTTGTTGCAAGAAATGGAAATCGCTCGCCTGCCCTTGATTTCCCCTGGCCCTATCCTGCCTTTGCATCGCATCTCCGTTCCGTACAGATCATATCTATATCCGACTCACTGATGGTCATTCATTTCCCTCGAAAATCGTGTCACTAAGACACGTGCTCGCACGCATACACACGCGACGTTCGCTGCTTTGATATCCTCTTCTGAGTGCGTTTGATTTGTTGATAATGCGCCGGATTTGCTTGAATGAACATCCAGGGAAGAGAGACGAAGGCGGAATCGGGAGGAATACGCGACGGATAAGGAGGCCAGATTTTGTCCCCCGATGGGCGAGCGAGCACGCAGAGCAGAACGAGCGAGGTTTTTGACTGCTGACTGCGCGGAAAAGCGGTCAGCATACTTTTCTATTTGTGTGTAGTGGAATCGTCATTAAATCATGTGTTCCAACATATTACAACAACCTTTATGTGCCCGGAGCAGGAAACGCTTTTGCCGATCCGTCGCTGGTGCAATTTATCGGTCGTCTTCTTCATCGTTTTTCTTTCTCTCTGTCTTTCGTACGTACATGCTCGTCTCGTGTGCGCCACAGATCAAATCGTGTCATAAACTTCCAAACGCCAAAAGAACCCCCTAATTCTGGCCAAATCGCCTGAAGAGGTCAGCAGAGTTCCAACAACATATTTGACACAGTGTCAAGCGTTGGGCTCCTCCCGTAAGAGAGACGACAGAAGTAATATTCGTCAAAACAAGACGCCGCGAAGTGATTATTGAGTCATAAGGCTAAAGACCGTCGGTCGGGAGGAGGGGAAAATGACGGAGTTAACGCAAGACCCCGCCGGAGGCAAACGACGATCTGCACCGTCGGAACAGGAGACTCAGATGCCTCCGGAGACGACAGAGGAGAAGAAGAAAAAGGGCCACTTGCAGAAGAAGAGCAACGGAAGCAACAGCGACGGTAAGTGGGAGAATTCAATGCACAGAATGAAAGGAAAAAACTAAAGGGTCAAGCAGAACTCTAACCCCAAAAATTTTTTACTGCTGTTTGTTTTTTTACTGATAACGGAAGCTAAACTGTCTATTTTTAGGTGAGTCGGTATCTGGCGGCAGTGTGATGAGTATGGTGACGGCGAGGGAGTCTGCGCTTCGTCTGCTGCTGCTGTGCGACTACTGTCTTCCGGTGCCTTCCGTGGCTCTGTGCATCATCGAGATCTTTCTGGCCAAGGAGCAGATGGGGAAGAAGCCAGCCGCCGGCTTAGTGCTCTATCTGGTCACCGTCACCAACATTCTCGTGCTAGTCGGCGTCCAGCTCTACATCTCCTTCCAGGGAACCAAGAAGATTCACGATCACATACTCGGAATCAAGGTACATACAGTAGCCACCGATTATAGTCACCTCGAGTGAGTGCGTGCGTTAATGCTTTAAACGTCCGATACGTACATACTTGCATAGCGATATGGCCTTCTAAACCGTACATGCTACATAGGTACCCGGCGTCAAAAAGTGATTGTTCATAGTACGGGCTCATCTAATACTATGGTCGTGCAATAATTTTTAGCGCCTGGATGTACCGCGATGGTATCCGATCTATCTGCGCGTGTCAGCTGTGCGCCTGACTGCGGTGACAATCACTGGGGGCTTTTATGCATGGACTCTTATCCACTGGCTGCATCTGACTATCTGGACATTGTGCTTTGTATTCAACTCATCTGCTCTCATCTTGGCTTGCTACCATTACATTCAGCTGAAACACGATGACAGAGACATGTGCAAGCAAGGCGGGCAAATAGCCACTGGTCTTCTCAACCATCAAGTCGGCTTTTCAACCATGTGGATGCCAACCAGCGGAGGATTGCTTCAACACCCGTACAGCTGCTACCATCAGGGGTCTGCTGGCTTCGCACCAGCTTCTCCAATGCCAGTTGGTCCGGTTCCTTCTCCAGTATTTCTCAATGGAGGAGGACCCCCAGCTGCTGGCATTTTCGATGGCGCATCTCTACCGTTGAGCGCAGAAGAAGTTGCAGAGAATTTGATCGCAGGCAACGCGGAATTCCTGCCCCACTATCAGCTGGCTTCACCCATCGACCACCACCTCTGGCCGCCCCAAACCAGACAGAGTCCGCGTTTCTTGGAGAAGCATGCTTCAGCAGATGAGGCGAATGAGTGGATCGCGGCTCCTGCCGACGCCTCTTCAACCATACGAGCGGCTTCCCCCACCCTAGGCGCAACTATGGATGAACAGCCAACTGTACGCAGCCCGAAGAGTCCCCATTTGCCCCGCATGACTGCCAAGAGGTATGGCTCCACTCAAAAACTACTCTTGACATCCACCTCTGGTTCAGATCAGGCATCGGATGCTTCCAGTACCAGCTGCACTCCGCAACACTCGGCAAGTGGTGGACATCAAGGCCATGGAAGAATTGGAGCTGGTGGGGCCAGGGTGCATCGATATAAGAAACGAAACGCCCGCAAACACACCATGATGACAAATAGTGTTGCAGCTTTCAACAAACATCCGCATATTTGGCATACCTAAGTCACGCCCATGCGTCCCATTTTCGGTTTCTGATACCTACATACGTACCTAGGTACCTAGTATTCTACATGTAGGCCAGCCAAATACTGTATGCTAAGAATTTACGTACATTCGTTCTTATTTTGTACATGTCCGTTGCCGTGCATGAATTCTATATTTCGAGCTTGACATTTTTACTTGGAATGCCTTTGAGAATTTTACTTTTAATGGCATTTATAAAACAAAATATATCAAGTTTAAGAATCACGTATGCAGTAGCAGAATAAAATAAATAGCCTACAGTACATTAATATTATTATTATTACCTACTTTTCGCTGTTAGCATAAAAAGCTGTCAGCTGGAATGTCACTGCTACTCATGGTTGTCATTCCATCAGACGTACTCGTCTTTGCTGTTGTTGGAGAAATGGTACCATTGCTCCAACTGTTCCTCACTGCGCCATTTGCAGTTGTTGTTAGAGTAGTAGGAGGCGTAAATGCGTAGCTGGAGAATATGGCCAGAAAGATGTCAATGATGACCAGGGTTAACCAGCAGCCGAACTGGGGTGGATCGAAAGCGATGAGCACATAGACGGTACCAGTAAGCACGACGAATATCGTACGACTGATGCTGATCTTCTGGTAGACATCCAACCAGTTCCACCGCAATATGTCAACCTGTAAAAAACGGAAACAATGATGAATGGATCGGTCTGCCACTAAAAGTTTAGAATAGCGGTGAATCCGCAAGGCCTGTAGGTACTGTATATGTAATTTCAAGCAGCCCGGTCAAATTGGGTGCCGCTTGCCCGCCCCCTTTTTCCCACTTTTCATAGTATAGATTTATTATTTTTAAAAAATACTCTGTTTATTTGAGTGAGACGAAACAGCTTGTTTCTCTGGATATTTCTGCGTACTAGACACTACTGTACTGTGTCTGACAGGTGTGCACCGTTTGTCTTTCTATCGTCTATTGCCGCCGGAGGTGTCATGTCATCTGAAATGAAATATTCCATCTCCTTGGAGCGCGGCCATCCGTTGCGTCGCATACACATTCTATGTTGTCCATCTACAGGTGTCTGAGTCTTTCTTTGGAACGCTGGAAGGGCTTGACTGGACTACTACGCGACTGCGCACGCGATGGAAAATTGAGATTGAAAGTGGTGAGGCGTTCACCTGCTGGGCTTATACCATGTGTACACTTTATGTTACGCACTGAGCCGTCCGCGACTGGAGATGATCTTGACGACAGTTGCGTCGCATGTTGTCCTCCGGGCGTCTGATGCACTCCATCGTTGTGAAAGAAAACGATAAAGAAGAACTTGGTGGGCCAGTCAGTGCCCGTTGCAGTGGTAATTTGGTCGTAAATTTTGTTGCTCTTTTCTTTTTTATGGCAAGTGAAGAAGAAGCTCTTCCCTATTTTCGCGCGTCGTGAACTGCCTTCGGTCATCCATCTCATCACATTCACAGATCAGTAACAAGATCTGGTACACACTACGGCATATACGTACACTCACGGTCGATACGTGCCATCTTCTGTACAGTTTCTTATTAGCAGGTGGACCTGGACATTAATTCTCGGAGCATGCTAACGATGTAATTGTCTAATTACGATATGTGAAGGCACCGTTACTACACTTACTGTACTTATGCGGTATACCCCAATATGTAACTGTACCTTTCCATGCAGTTCAATGTGGAATCCAGTGCAGAATTGTACAAAGATCCACATGTGAAAGACGAGGTAGATGGCAGTGGTGACGAGACCCAGCCAGAGCACCAATCCGCTGCCAGTCTGCGCCGACACCCGCGCATTCAGCAGACTCAGCAGTCCGCAGATCAGCAAAGAGGTAACTTCGCATGTGACCAACACTCGCAGCTTCCACGCCTTCTGCTGCTCGTTCGCCGCATAAGACAGTTGCAGCTGCTTCGTCGTAGCTGTCGATGCTGCAAGAATATCGCTCGTTGATTCCACGATGACCATATTTCCGATTTCAGTCGAAAAGGACAGGAGAAGTAATTCTCTGTAATCAAAAACCGGACGTCAGACAAATTTTTCAGTTCATGACACTGTCGTCTTTTGCAGATTTCTTCGCTCGATGTAACGGTTTGCCGTTCCGTTGGTTGGCCTTTCAACAACCACGAGGTTTATGGCTTTTTCGTATGTCTAGGTGACAACAACAAAAAGTATTTTCCTGGCGCACAACAAGAAGGCGTTTATTGCGAACTTGACCGCCAAAAAGAAACGACGATGAAGGAGAAGGACGCAGGCAGTCGCTGCTGATGAAGCGTCGCCGTTTATTGGTGCTGAATTCGACAACAAAAATGGTTGCAGGCGGGTTTCCGATTGAATAAAGTTACAACAGCGTCGTACCGCCGATCCAAAAAATTGAGACTCGAGTGGGTTGGAGCAGTGCTGACGAAATCGTGGGCGGTCTGAGTCGAGGAGCAGGCACGTACATACGGCTATTATGGAAGTGTCTATTGAGGCATATGAGGAGTTAAAGGTAGGTCGTACACGTAAGAAAGAACGGCAGCAGCCGACATGATTAGGATAAGTGCCTTTTACTCTAGAATACAAAAGACTGGTTCCCACCTTCTCTTTAGGCAAGGTGTCGATCAGTCGTCTTGCTGCGTGCTTTTCGAACTGAAACGGTCGCGTCCCTTAATCGTAAATAACGGCCAATGATCCAATAGCGAACCGCTGCGACGACTCAACGAAGAAGAAGAAAAGAAGAAGAGGCGGATTTGAGGAAAAGAAGAAGACACCTCTTTCGGCGCCCTTTTAAAGACACGGCGCGATCTTGACTTTGGAGTGCAGGATTCTTGACAGAGTTGTTTTGGATGATTTCATGAGCACCAGCCGGTTTCAAAGGCAGTAGACGCAAGGAAGACAGCCCAACGGGAGAAGATGATCAAGATGATGTGCGGTAGGTAATGTTGCACATGACAAAACGACATCGTGTGCATGCATAAAGTACTACGTATGCATGCGCACAACGCCAAAAAGCTACACAAAGTACGGACAGGTACAGACTCGTCCAGCGCGAATTATTAGTCAATACTTCCACGAAACCCGACCCTCGCAGCGACAAAGAGCCGCCATGCCGCATTCAGTACACATACGTACGTACATACACATGCACGATAGACGCCATACAGGTAGCAGAACAATGGCTCTATACCTACCCGCCCGCCGTGTAGTTTTTGGATACAACAATGTGGCTGCGCTCAGTAGCCTTGGCGATCTTTGGATCAACTTTCCGCACTGCGAATCAACACATTCGTCATACCCGGCGCATGCAGGCTGTGTGTATACTGTGGAACTAAAGGCAAGCGACATGCACTGTACATACATATGTACACACAAATTCCTGGTGTAGAATACATAACGAGGCTGTGTCGTTGCGCGTCATGGTAAATAATGCATTGAAGTGTGCACTACGTACGCATTGGAATCCAGAAATCGGCTTTGAAAACAACGGCATGGCACGGCGATTTTTGAGGGCAATCGCAGCGGCCGACCGCATGGATGCACTAGCAGGAGCAGGAGCTTGCCCATGATCACCCGGCACAATGCTTTCGGGCAGTTGCGCTTTGTAACTTCACCGTTTTCGAAAAGCAAGGCGGTAGGCAAAAGCATGTTTTACCAAACAAACCCATACTGTACGTACAGTATGTAAAGCACTGGCTGTGTTGAAAAAATTCCTAGAAGTATCAATGCTGTCATAAAGTCCGCAGCAACTGTACATATGTACATATTAGTACTCATATTGGTTTGTGCCAGCCATAGCTTACGATAGACAAATATCATTGAGATGATGGAGTTGTGAGTTATGTATACTGCCTATGATTATGAGCCTATGTACGTATGCATGTGAATAGTTTTCATCAAGGTTCTGCGTCACTGGAATTGATATTGAAGCAGTCATCGTCTGAGTTCAATGGGCCGCGATCGCTACGCCATCTTTTTGTATCGGCCACTGCCTGACGACGTCTCGCACCTTTTTTACGGTTTCTCATACAACTGCAACAGCTTTGCCACAGAATACTGCATGCCAGTAGCACTGAAAACAAGGGCACATCATGGGTTCATTATCTACATTATATTGTCACCTTGATTGAGCGTTCAGTTCTGATTTGTATACAAAGTACAGTGCAAAGTGAGGTTCAACAATCAGTTCAGTCTGGGACGTGGGATAGGCCTACCTGTCACAGCATTTGACAAGATCATTCCCACATGCAGGGTGAGAAGAAGATACGCCGGTTGCAGCAGTCCTTTCTCTACCACTAAAGACCCAGTCATGAACTCCTTATGAATCTGCAGACCCAAGGATTCACTACAGAAAATCAATACTGTGGAACCGGCCACAGTCACTAGGAAGCAGCACGGCAAGATGAGCGTCGCCAAGAATCCAGGGCAACACCCACCACCACCACCACCACCTCCTCCTCCACTTGCACTTTCATTCTTCGCCGAAAGGCCGTAACAACAAGTAAGAAGAAGGCCGAGGGAACCAGTTGCAATGGCCACCAAGCCAGCACCCTGGGCCAGATGAACGATGATGGAAGAGTGGGCATTCGTGTAGAAGGCGAAGAGTAAGGCGACTGCAAGGCTGCTTAAGCCAAAGAGCAGGAGACAGGAGAATTCGCAACGGCGGAAAGCTAGAGTGTCGACCACCGATGTACTATCAGAATACTTGCTAGATGGTGCAACTGGTGAGTAGAGTGATCGCGAATTGTGATGTCTGGAATTGTGCCTGGAATGCCGCATCGTAAGCGCGCTAAAAGATGACGTATGGTCAATGAAGGATAGTCGAAGTGTTTGCCACATGCAGCACCAGAAATAAAGCGGCGACTGTGGAAGTGGTGAATGTGACTGAAACCCTGACTGCTCCTATTTTATTATTTCTGTGTCGTTTTACTGCGTGGATAGCAGCGTGTATGCATGCAAGCAAGTATTCCCTGCGGTACACGTCTATACCTACCTTACCATACAATAGCTAGCTAATGGGATGCAGCGTAACGATTCCATAGATTGGATGCATACACGTACGGTACCTAGCTAGCACTGCTGCAAACAGAAAGCTTTATACCTGGAGTCAGATGCTATAGGCAGGATACCAATGTATTTTTCTCTTTAGAGTATGTCAAATTGTCAGCCAACACCTGGCCATGCTGGCACAAAATACTATGTATGTACATACATCATAATACGTTCCGAGTGCAATTTTCGCAGTTGAGTGTGTACGGTACACACTACACACACAGAACACAAAATGCAGTGCGGTTCCTACGTACATAGAATATGTATTTGTGTATGTACTGTATGTACGTTGTGTACGTTCACATATGTGTTCCACAATGCACTCATGTGATCGCCTTGTATTCCACAAGCAGCGTTGAAAGTTCGTACGCAATGTAGCTGCTCAAAAGAGCCATAAAACTGCAACGTTCAGAGTCAGCAGCATCAAGCCTCAAGATAGCTTACATAATGTGTGACCATGTACGGTAGGTAAGGTATACATTACGCCCTCCATTGCTCAAAGAACATATCATACAGATTGCCCACGGATGCGAGAAGGCTCTTTCTCTGGGCTGACTCACTGTGGACGATTACTGATATGTTGAGTACACGGCGATGCATGGTTTCTCGCTACGTGATAAACACCACGGAAGCCATAAACGCCGTATAGGCGCTTCCACACTTACAGGGTGTCCCATAATAAACTCCGGGGCTTTCCGCGGTAATGACTCTCGAGCTAAAGCTCAGATTTCAATGCGGCTTTTTGCATTATGTAGCCAAGGCTTCAACTTAGATGCAGGCAAAATTTCATGATTATTGTTCAATTAGAACTGGTTCAAAACAGCTACATTATCTAGCCCCAATTTTTATGGACTTTGCCCCCAAATAAGCAAATTCGGCACATTTTCTGGCATAATTTGCTATCAACCCTTGCCAATTTTGTTCTCAGTCCCTCAGAGCAATCCACATAGCGAAAGAACTTGACGTGTGAACGTCAATTCAAGTCTGGAAGCGTAAATACAAATTTGAGTTAAAACCGCAATTCTACAGTACTAAAAGAAAAAATGCAAAAAACAGACCAAAATTTTGAAGACCAATAAAACCATAACCAATGAAGCTGCGCAGATGAAATTTTGCATGTATCTAACTTGAAGCCTTGGCTACATAATAGAAAAAACCGCATTGAAATCTCAGCTTTAACTCGAGAGTTATAAGCGCGGAAACCCCGGAGTTTACTATGGGACACTCTGTATTATACTCGCGTTGTGCCTTCGGCAGCTCGCTCGACACCGGACATACAAAGGCTAGCCAGACTAGAGAAAGAGCAAGGAACCGCCAAAAGCACGCCATCATGCCCCGGATCGTATAGGGAATATTGTACAGGGTGGTTTTTTTCTCCTATACGATTTTGACTGCCAATTTCAACAGGTTACACTGCACCGATTTTGCTCAAATTTTGCCCACATATTCCCGAGTGTTTGCCATTTACTTGGTAAAAATTTCGAGTTAAAATGCTGCAACGGTAGTGAGAATTACCCCCTTCCTTTCAAACCTACAATTTCAAGCTTTTTCAATGCACTTTTTGCTGCAAATTGACTGGAAGCGTCTTTTTGGAGCCCAATGCTCGTTCGTAAGGGCAAAATAGTCTCAGCAAGATGGAACCTAAGCCCTAAACAGCCAAAAAAACATTGACAGGGTTGGTGGCATTGCTTGGAGATTGTCTCATTTCTCAATAGTGCTGCTCATGCCTCATCAGTGCTGCATCTTCAGCATAAGCCACAATCACCAGATTTGATGACTCCCGACATTCTTTCTGGGGGTGCAAAGACGGAAAGGGTTTATAAAGCCGCTTACCATTCGAAAAAATGTTGCAGTATTGCCATTTGTCACGTTTTCCGAAAATTTTATGGAAGAATTGAGCAGTAGTGGAAAATTATGGTGAAAATATTGGAATATTGTGACTTCGTGTTCTCCGCTGTATTTCTCACTACCAGTGCAGAGTTTTAACTCGAAATTTTTACGAAGTAAATGGTAAACGCTCGGGAATATGAGCGCAAAATTTGAGCAAAATCGGTGCAGGGTAACCTGTTGAAAATGGCAATCAAAATCGTATAGGAGAAAAAAACCACCCTGTAGATACTGATAACTGAATGATGAACCGTTTACGTACGTATTGTCGGATACTTCTGAGGAACACAACTGTCACTAGCAACCGGGAACCGCGCCAAGCTTACGTACACTCGTCGCATTGCGACCCAAACCCAAGGAAGACCAAGAAGGAAGGTTTTTGTCCGAGGAAGGTTTTTATCAGTACCAAGTTATGTACAGAACGGTGAATAATAACCCTTAGACGGTCGGCCGGGACTTATATGTCCCAGCAAATTATCCTCTTTCAAAACTGCTCACGAATCGTGTAGAGTGATTTGAAAAAAGTCGATTTTCACGTAATTTCGTCTTCAACGATTTTGTACAATTTACGCGACCTTTGAAAATTTTCAAACTCTTTACACGATTCCTGAAAGGGTTCCCGGTTTTCAAAAAAAAGGGTCTACACGATTTGTGCGTTTTTACACGATCCAGCCCGTCTTTTTTCGAAATTGTTTACACGACCCATACAACTTACGAATCATGTGAAAATTTTTATCCTTACATGATCTTTGCTCATTTTAACATGCTTTGTGTTTTTTCTGCTTCTCTTTGTTTACACGACCTGTTCTCATTTTTACACTACCCAGATGTTGGAAGAATCTGACAATGACTAAGAATTGTATGTGGAGCATGTAAGTGAATGTATGTCGAGCATGCAAAGTGATGAGTGAATCATGTAAGAAAGTGAGAGGTTGGAAAAGGGGAAAAGTTATGAATGGTGTAAACGAATGAAAAGATGATGTATATGAGCATTGGACAGAGGAAAAATTACACGATCAAAAAAATAAAAAAGATGCAAATTTACATGATCTGTGAAAATCTTGGTGATGTAAAAAAGTGAACAAATAATGTAGAAATATGAACAAATAGTATAAAATTTGGAACATTACACGATCGGGGCTACACGATTCTGGCGAAATTTACATGGTTGGTGGCCGATTTTTTTTCACGATCCATAAGAGGGGGTGTACAATTTACGCGATCTTTCAGAAATTACATGGTCGCAAAAATGAATCATGTAGAGGCAATTGAGAATTGCTCACGGATCGTGTAAGGAATTACACGGTTCGTAAGCCGATCGTCTAAGGGTATAATACAGAGCAGGATAGATACAAAGACAACGAGACCGACCGCCGCAGCGGCTATTTACAAGACTTGCCCGGACGCGGCAAATATATATACAAGACTGACTAATGCCACTGCTACTGCTACTGCAACTACTGTAATGACTCGTGTATAACCCCCCTTGGTGTATAACCCCCCTCGTATATAACCCCCCCAAATCGGCGACTAACGTCAATTGCACTCGTGGGGGGGGGGGGGGGGGGGTTATACACGAAGCATGCAAAAATCGGTATAAATTGAAGGTTTTTCTAGCATTGCGAGGTGTTTTTTTAGCGTTTTCTAGCTAAAACAGAAGCTGTAATTGCCTTGTCAGGCAATTTTGAAGCATCTGCCATGTCATTAAGAGTAAAACAAGCCTAAATTTGCATTAAAATGCACTCGTGTATAACCCCCCTTCGTGTATAACCCCCTCTCGTATATAACCCCCCAAATTGGCCACTAATTTTTTGAGAACCCCATGGGGTTATACACGAATCATTACAGTAAGATGCCCGTACATAGGAGTCCATGGTCAAAGGTGGTCCATGCGATCTGTATTATTTGCTGGGCCTTTGAGAAATAAGCAAGGTTTACATACAGTAAGTGTACGGCGAGACAATCTTTCAAACACTTGCTTTTCTCTTCTAAGATCGGGATGCAGCCTTGTTGAGTGATCAATCACGTGGCATGCAGAACATGAGTGAAGGCAATATGCCTCTTCTTAATCAGTAACCTAACCTCATCATCGCCTGCTCAGTACTGTAAACAATAATTACGTACTTTCATGTAGAACATCCCTATGTACGTACATACCTATATAATCTTCGTGTAGTCTGTACAGCCGCGCTGCGTGCGTTTGCAGTGTCAGCTGTTATTTGGGGAAGTCATTTGTAGAATTTCTTGTCCGCTTGTGGGAAACGTGGACCTCTTTACGGTGGTCCATGCGATTACTTATCGCTCTGTTATTTAACCGATACTGAATATCCCTGCCAACTCCATTCATTTATGCGCACGCATGAGCATGAAAAAAAGGAAGCTCCAGTACTGAAGGTGCTCATGCATGCGCATTTATGAGGAACTGTGCGCACAAGCGCCAACCACCGTCAGCCCTTTCTGTTATATTCTGAGCCGAAACATCATAGTCGCAAGTTCACCCAGGGACTGCTACAACACAGTAACGAAACATTTCGAAGCGTCTGGGTGAACTTGCAACTTTGATGTTTCAGCTATTTTAGGCAATTGGAGAACAGACAGAGGTTGTTCGCACTTGTAATTTCAAGTTCAAGCAACTTTTGGTCGACTTTTGTGCGCACAGTTCCTCATAAATGCGCATGCATGAGCACCTTCAGTACTGGAGCTCCTTTTTTTCGCGCTCACGCGTGCGCATAAATGAATGGAGTTGGCAGGGATATTCAGTATCAGTTAAGGGGACTCGTGAATTTATACCACATTTTACTCGTACGGGTACGTACTTTCACAATATGACTTTGTACTTGAAAAGCTAACGCACGATTATTCTGCGCGCGCTGTTACTACGTACACGTATGTAGTACTGAGTACTGAGTACTGAGTACGTACATACATACGTACAATAGGTGGGATATTCCTCAGTGTTAGCGCCGCTGCTTAGGTAGTTAGCAAAAAGACGAGAAGGAGAAGCATCGCCTACGTAAAGGATACTTTTGAGGTACTGCCGAAGAATATTGGATGATGTTAGGATATCACCTTGGAAACAAAAGATCTTCAAAAGTCCTATTAGAGTCCGCAGCTTTTTCATGCAACATAACATAATGCAAACGCTCTATGTATATGTATACATCTGTCTTCTGTGTAACTCATTTTTGTCAGCGTGTACGATCGTAGTTACTAAACCGTGTGAAATAATGATGTTCAGTGTTGTGAATTGGACACGGATGTGACAGGCTGAATATCGGAGAAGATCATGGGCCTTTGTGAGAGTATCGAACAGAAGGAGCAAAAGGCCAAGAATGCGGAGATTGAGAAGCAGATGCAAAAAGACCAACAAGAAAGCTCCAAGATTGTCAAACTACTATTGCTCGGTACAAATACGTAATAAGGCGACGTCCATTGAAGTCCATTCATTTAGACGGCGGCCCAATCGTATTGTATCTTTTTGCAGGAGCTGGGGAATCAGGAAAGAGCACCGTGCTCAAACAAATGAGGTAGGCTACTTATTGGAACCGAAACACTCAACACATACACTTATGTAATACGTGTCATGCGCGATGGTATGTGGATTGCAGAATTCTGCATGACAATGGCTTTTCGGAGGAGGAAGTTTCTCAGCAGAGAGCAGTCGTCTTCAGCAACACTGTCCAATCAATGGCTGCTATACTTAAAGCCATGAACAAGCTTGACATTCGATTGGACAATCCAGAAAGAGAAGTAAATGCGATGTGTACGTACACCACACTGTATATGTATGTATGTACTATGTACGTACTTTACGCGTAACCCAGTCCAACCACACATGCTTGTCACCAAGCTGCTCTGGTGATAGCGCTTAGAGAAAGCCTAGAGCGTTTGAAGTAATGTTTCGTGTATTCTCCTAGAATAGCACCCTCCTGCATAGCCCTAATCGGTGCCTATTCAAGAAACATTACAGTAACTATGGAACATAAATTATCCAACCGTTCGGTGGTGCTGCAGGTAGATGCAAAAGTGGTGAACGACTGCATTCGAGCTGGAGATGAGAGCGAGCCATTTTCGGATGAGTTGAGCAAAGCTCTTCGAAAGCTCTGGGCAGATAGCGGCGTGCAGGAAGCGTACGACCGGCGCAGCGAATACCAACTCAACGACTCCGCAAAATAGTACGGTAGCCAACAGGATGAAAATGTAACAAAACTAATACGCGAATCATGATCGACTGCTTAACTAGTCATTTCGGCGTTTGTTACGTGTTGTGTCATGCAGTTTTCTGGATGCTATTGATCGCATATCGATGTCGAGTTTCAAGCCGACAGAGCAGGATATTCTTCATGCCAGGGTGAAAACAACAGGGATTGTCGAAGTTCACTTCATTCTTAAAGCTATCGAATTCCGGTAACAACCTACCTACCGGTACCTACAACAGAGAATGTTGATGTAATGGTCTAGGTATCTAATAACTAAATAATTGAGATCTGTTGTACATGTAGTTACGACCTTAGAATATTAATGATCTTACCACAATTGGTTATCGGATCGATATCATCCTACCTTAATTAAAATTAAAATAGCTAAAATATTATTTGATTTTGTAAAACTTTGAGATGTGACGTTTACAGCGTATTTGACGTGGGTGGTCAACGGTCTGAGAGGAAGAAGTGGATTCACTGTTTTGAAGATGTCAATGCTATTATCTTTATCACAGCCTTGAGTGAATATGACCTTGTACTCTTTGAGGATGAAACTACGGTAATCAGTTGCCCAAAAGTATTTATTATTATCCACTATCCAGCTAGGGCATGCGCCTATGTAGGCACTACTCCTATTGTATGTATGTGTCGTAGCCGGTTCTCAAATCTAGCTTGATTTCAAATCGAGCTAGCTGGATGTGAAATTCCGAAACAAGCTAGCTGGAAATAGAATTCAACTTCCAGCTAGCTGGTAGTCAAATTTATGTAAAGTGTATTTTTTATCCACACCCAGAAGAACAACGCAAGATTGGGCGTGAGCTTATATCTTCAACATGATTATTGTACAGAGACAGACAGAACAGAGCGTACCCAGAACAGTGCTGCAGCTGGGTCACCACTGTATCTGCTTTACCAAGAAGGAACGGCTGAGTCCCCACCTGTTGCTGTTGCGATAGCAACCAGAAACTTCAGCCGAGAAAAAGTTCATGGCATGTCAGTGGGAAAAGATGAAGGCGCATTTGAGATTACCAAAGTATTGGCCCACGAATTCAATGGCCCCGATGAAGAACCACTGGAGAAGGGCACGTTCCTAATCTGGAAGCTTCGGCAATCCACCTGTAGACTGGGTCCCACTGTTGAGGTGATAGAAACGCGCATAGCTGGTTTCATAAACTACTGCAACAACAGAGGCCAGCAAAATGTTCTGTACAAGCGAAAGGCATCTACCACTGACCTGCAAGTCGGAGACCATGTGCTCCAACCTATTCCACGGATGGACAGAAGTAATACCTGCCCTAAAAAATATCCTTGCAGAAGTTATCAAAAAGGATGGAAGAAAGTTGTGGCTTGGTACTGAACAGGGAAAAATTACTTCACCATTCCTGTCTGAGCAATTGCACAAAGTCAGTGGAGCCAGCAAGAAGTTACAGATACCTGATCAAGAAATCGCGCTCACAAAGGCCTACCGATCTGAAACGAGCTACTCCTGCAAATCGCTGTGCAAATGCCCCTGCAAAATTTGCCGCACAAAGAAGTGCCCCTGTTTCAAAAGAGAACTGACTTGTTCATCGAAATGCCATAAAGGAGAGATCTGCAAAAACCCAAAATAAAGCTGTTGTCGTCTGCTAATAATGACATTCCTCTATGCTGTTTGATTGACAAGCATGAAAAATGTTTTGAGTCATTGCGAATTAAATATAAGTTTTTGTCTAAAGCAGCGCCACTTTTCTGGGGTGTCAAAAAAAATTACAGAAAAACGCTATCTATTCAAAGATTTCACTTCCAGCTAGCTCTTGGACAAATTTTCGAAGGATTTCACAACAAGCTAGCTGGAGATCAAATTCTAAAACCAGCTAGCTCGATTTGAAATCAAGCTAGATTTGAGAACCGGCTACGACATATGTACTTATACGTGTACATATATGTCTGAGATCAAATTTTTAGAATCGAATGGTGGAATCAATGCGTCTATTTGATTCTATTTGCAATAGCAAATGGTTCACACGCACATCCATGATCATATTTTTGAACAAGAAAGATTTGTTCGCAGAGAAAATCAGAAAGACAAAGCTCACTGTCGCATTTCCTGAATACGACGGTATAATATGCAAGCCCATACGTACTATGTGTACGACGCAGCTACGTACATGCGTACAATTATCTTTGGCCAACATGATCGTCATTTTCGCGTTTTTCCAGGACCCCAAACATACGAGGCTTGTGCATCGTATATTGAGGAGCAATTTCAATCGCTGAATGAGAATCCTGACAAGAATTTTTACGCACATCAAACCTGTGCCACCGACACCAATCAAGTGCAGTTCGTACTGGACAGCTGTATCGACATGATCGTTCAACAGAATCTCCATGGATGTGGACTGTACTGATAAAGTTGCATAATTTCTTCTCTCCTCTACCATTTGTAACTGTTTTCGATGTACCGTATTTACCTGTGCATAGCCCCATGGGGCTATGCAAAAATTGAGAGGTCCTATATGGGGCTATGCATAGGGGGGGGGCTATGCATAGGGGGGGGATATGCATAGGACATTTTTTATGTTTTTGAGAGGTGCGCAGAGGCATATTTTTTAGGCCAAAAGCACGTGTTTTAGGGCATAATTGAGGTCAAACCAGGGTTATTCTAGTACAATACACACCCAAGCAGGCTTATAGGCATCTTAGCTTGGTGTGGGAGTGCCTATGTGTAGGTTATGACCAGCTACAGTGCGCGACACGTGACAAGTAGGAATCCCCGCGCCCTCCCCGGAGGTCGCCCGGTGTGCGCGCGCGGTCCGCCCGGTGAAACGGAGGAGAAAAATGAACACGTACCCCTAGAGCGCGCGCTTTAGGGGTACGTGAAAGGAGGAGAAATGAAACGAAGAAAGGAGGAGAATTTTGACGTGTTTTGGAATCCTATTGTCTCCTCGCTTCAACTTTTGTGTTCTATGCTCTTGTAGCTTTGCAATTTGTGCCAAAATATTGCTTTGCTAGGCCTTCTCACTCGTTTTCTCCTGTTCAGTTTCTTTTTTCCTTTCCTTTCTTTTTCCGTCTCCGTTTACTCCGCGCGAGTCGCGCGGTGTCTCCCCGGTGTCTCCTCGCGCTCTCCCCGCTTCCACCGCGCGCCGCGGGGATTCCTACTTGTCACGTGTCGCGGACTGTATGTAGGTAGGTTCAGGTACCCTACAATACATATGGGGCCAGGCATCGGGGGGGGGGGCTATGCATAGGGCATTTTTTATGTTTTGCCAATATGGGGCTATGCATAGGGGGGGGCTATGCATAGGGGGGGGCTATGCACAGGTAAATACGGTAGTCCTATAAATATACGTACGTAACGTACGTACTGTGTACGTTACATTGTGTGAATAAAATTAATGTATATAGCATTGTGAAATTTCTGTGTACTGGTAATCAGTTGCACAGCAACATTTTGTTGCGTAATTTTGCACGTGCACGTCAGGAACTATAGTACTGTTGTGTTATGTCGACCATTCAGTCATTAAGGTCTCACGCTATAGTTTCAGAGCCAACTTTGAGGCTTCGTCGTAGCCGTTGTACGCAAGATAAAAGTAATCCGTCATAATGTGAATAAAGTATCATTCTTCCTCTACACGTACACCAAACGGCAGCGCCAAAGCTCTTGTATTCGGCGCAGTACGACACGCCGAAGAACACCATAAAAACCATGCGATTTGGGTGTTCCGATGGAACCTCTGGGTATTTTTCAACATGCGGCACACCATTCAACGCGTCTTGACGAGAGGAATCGATCGGTACCTGCGGCGCCTCTCTACGTTGCCTCTACGCAAAGTTATCCAAGAAAAACGTGTTTGAAAAAGTTATCGTTTCAATCAAGAATAGCGCCACGGAGAGGCCGTTTCAAGAGGCGCTCTATGGCGCGTCAAAGAGATCGTGTAACAAGCTTTCGATCGATATCTTGATCTCCTCTCAACTCGCTTTCGTTGGCTCAGGAGAGCCTGGACAGAATTTATCAAGAAGTCCATGCATAGACAGTTGTCCCTGCATAGTACGAAGACGAGCGCAGAGAGCGCGACTGGAGCGGAAACAGCGAACGGAAAACAAGCAGACGGATGATCGTATGGTGTCAGGATGTGAAAACAGCTGGAATTAGATATCACCAGATACTTCAGTAGTAGTACAGGAGTCCACGGCTCAGAGATCTATAGTGTGAGACCTTAAAACTACTGTAAGTCTCAGTGTACCATTTTGATTCACATGGGATTCATGCACGGCATAGTGCCAGTGCCACGCATTCAGCATGCATGCGCGGCGGCAATAGGACGACCCCAAGTTTTTATTACCCCCTACCCTACCCCCTTCCCCTAGAAGACTTTGTGACATGGACGGATTTGACTTGAAGGCAGCGTGGTCCAACATTTTTATTATTGCAACAGGGCAAGCTCAATGATCACGCGATTCATGATCGTTCGCTTTCGTTTCGGAGGACACCAGGGAGCCATCGGAGCCATCCGGGGCTTTTAGAAAAGTGTATGTGTACGTATTGTGTAGTGTAAAATCAGTTTCCAAAATGGGTGCCTATCACAGTAGTAACACTCAGTCGCAGTTGGACAAAAAAGGCGAATTGAAAAGGAGGAACAAACGTATTCAACAAGAAATTAGCAAGGAAAGGAAATCGTGCAAAGAACGACTCAAACTGCTCCTTCTAGGTAAACATGTGTATATTTATTATTGCACAATCTTTCAGCGTACATAGAGGTTACGTACGTGGCGTTGCCAGTCACTGCTAGTTAAAAATGCTTTGGTTTGTTCCAACTTTTTAGGTACTTCTGAATCCGGTAAAAGCACGGTGCTGAAGCAAATGAGGTACGTCACGGTAGTTCTGTATGTATGCGACATGTAAGATGCTTACATACCTGGCTTGGCATGACACAAACCGTAGATAAAAGCACAAATCTCTTTCCGCAGAATCTATTGTCGACAAGCGTTCTCAGATGAGGAACTGGAGCACCAGAAGGAAGTCATTCGCAATAACGTCATCTCAGACATGATGACGCTGCTTCAGGAAATGAGAAATCGACAGCTTTCATTTGCGACTTCCACTCTCCAAGTAAAGTATGTACATACTGTACGTCCTGTTTACATGTATGTGCGTACACTATGTTCCGTTCCGTTATCTGAACTGCAGTGGGAAAATTTAATCAGCTTATTTATTAGCTGCCGATATTGTGACGCAATGCTATTCGCCCACAAAACTACGGTTGTATACGTTCAGATTTGTAAATCGTAATCAATATTTTCTTTTCAGCAAGATGCAGCAGTAATCAGTGAGTTGGCGAAGTACGGCGTCTCTGCGTCTCACCTGTTTTCGACAGACGTGGTCGGCGTCATTCAGCGACTTTGGGCTGACGAGCAAGTTCGCCAACTGTTCGACCGGCGCCATGAGTTCCATCTTTCCGATTCAGCGGCTCAGTAAAAAGCTGTAGCTCGATTACGTACAAATTGCAGCGTACGTAGCCAATACAATACACTAAAATAAGCAGAGCTTTATTTTTTCCATTTTAGCTTTTTCGATTCAGTGGAACGTGTCGGAGCAATCTCATATCAGCCGACACATGACGATATCTTGCGGGCTCGAGCGAGTACCACCGGTGTAGTCGAAGCAAAATTTCTCATTCGAGATGATATCGAGATCAGGTTCCACCTGTGAATGTGACAGTTTTTCACTGGTACATAACATAGTCGCTTTATTGATGGATTTATTGCTTGATTGCGTAGAGTGATCGATGTCGGAGGTCAGAGATCGGAGCGCCGTAAATGGATTCATTGTTTCGACGACGTGAATGGCATTATCTTCGTGGTCGCTCTCAGCTCCTACGATCAATGCATTGAGGAGGATAATCAAACGGTGAGTGAGCAGCCTGACATGAACAGAATGTACTATGTAGCTGAAACTCTTGTACTGTAAGTACTGCTTCCGGAAAAATTTGAGTTGTTTGGGAGTTTTTCTGCAGAATCGATTGCGGGAAGCGCTGAATCTGTTCGCTGCCATCAGCAACAGCGACTACTTCATCAACACGGCCATGCTACTCTTCCTGAACAAAATGGATCTGTTCGCCGAGAAAATACGCCGCGTCCCATTGACCATATGCTTCCCTGGATTTTACGGTATCCTCAATCCTCATTCATCTGTTCCTCTACGTAATCATGTACCATACACGTTCACACCCTAAGTTATAGCGGTAGTAGGTACGTACGTACAATGGCGACCTGTCCTTTTGTTCATTCAACCATCTGTTCAATAGGTCGTACGTGCGAGAGTGCGCTGCTGTACATCGAAGATGCGTTTCGCGGCGCGCGATCCGGTGGATATCCGGAGAGACCGATGTTCATTCATCGTACCTGCGCCACCGACTCAGCTCAGATGTCCTTCGTCATACAAGCCTGTTTCGAAACCGTCATCAACAAAGCTCTGCAAAAAGCCGGACTATTTTGATACCCCTTACTACTACTACGTTTCATCCAACAAGAAGCGGTTTCAAAAGTGATTTCTAAAAATGTCCTCTCCATAGTGTCATTGTTCTTGAAAATTACCTACTGTTACGTTTACTGTATGCGAAAGGGGTCTAACCGTACTTCTCCGTGTCGTTCTCACTAGTAACTTACTACAACGTCGGAACACGCAACAAAAACGGAACTGCAAAATTTTTAGTTGCCAGATAAATTTAGCTACCAAACAGATCTCGCTTGAGCTTATGCAATAAGCAGTTTCACTGTGTTCTATTGGAAGGGTCATCGTGATGGTGATGGTCAGAAGCCTGGTGATCTGGTTGATTATGCAATGCACTTGTAGCTGTACTTGACTTGGACATGGTAGCTGATGGCGAAGAATCTGGCTCATCAAACTGTTGTGTGTACTTCGGACCAAAACCAGCCTGGAAAAGAAACACATGAAGCCAATGGTTAGTGGTACACTTGTGGGCAAAGTATGGTATCGCCATGCACATGTCATTAGTATTATGTACTTGGCCAGCCAATCTCAGCTTTTCTGGATCGTTCGTGTCGCAACCATCGGAATCCCTGACCAAGAAGAATCTGGCAAAGTTCAACTGCGGAATATCGTACATAGTCGCCAGGAACAGCATCATACAGCACAAGCCAATGAGCAGATAGGCTGAAATGCAAACAATTCAAAGATAAGGTGATGGTACGAGCGTATGCACGCATGTACGTACAATATCCGGAAAAAGGGCCCTAACGTACAATACATACATTACGCATGTGTATACTATACACTATTATATTACATACCGGTAGTGAATATTTTGTAGAGTTCCCTATGGGGTTGTTGCGGGTGATCTCCAGGAATGTAATCTCCAAGGCCGATGGTAGTCAGAGAGATGAAGCAATAGTAGAAGGCGTCCAAAAATGTCCAGTCAGGTTCGACAGCAGTGAAGATCAAGCTGGGCACAATGAACATCAAGGAAAGGAGCATAAGGAAGATGAGGAGCAAGTGGAAACACTGGATGTGGCAGGCTGCCCACAGATGTCCTAAGCGCGAATTCATCCGGCCCAGAAGCCAGAGCGATGGCAGCTTCAGCCTTTCCACAAATGCCGTCAGCAGAGCCAAAGTCAGGGGAATGCCGAAGAGGCAGTAGGCGATGGTAAACGCTTTCCCTGCGTGAGTTACCGGTGACACGTGACCGTAACCTCCAAATTGCACAAAAACGAAGCAGTTTATTTGACGAGCTGTGGATACAGGCACCATACGATGTATCTACAGAATACCTACTGTACGCGTAAATAAATATGTACATTCTTAGAGACATACCGACAGTGCTGATGAGGGTTCCAGAAAAGAAGAAAGCCTGACCGAAACTCCAGTTCGGATCTGACGTCACATTCTTCAGCGGGGAAATGCCACGATTTGCCGCCGACGCCACACGCTTGATCAACTGCTCCAAATCATTCGCTGAAAGAAACAAAAGCATATTCAAACGATGGATGTGAATCACCTCAGATGCCATTTTGCCCATTTCAGCACCACCGCAAAATAAATTCCATAAATAAATCCCCTCCGCCCACGAAAAGGCTCGGCAGAAACTGTTGCTCCGCTAACGTGAAATGCAATCTTTATCCGCCAGGAAGCCGACGAGAAATCTGCGTAAATCGGACCGATGCTGATATTCCGTGGTGCTTTCGATGAGCGAAAATGTGACGGCGCCGAACGCCAAATACAGCAGCATCAGTAGCGTGCACATGCACAGGTTCAAGTTCGCATTGGTCACGCTACAGTAGCGTCCGAATTGAAACATCTTCTCCGCCGGTGGATTGTCCTTCTCCTCACCGCCAACAGATTTCAGCACGGAATTGTGATTGTGATCGCTGGTTTTCACGAACTGAGCTCTGCCAGATGAAGAGCTGCTGCTACTGGCTTGTCCATATCCCTTAGGCCACACATCGTACAGAACTGGAAAGCACGGCAGACAAAGCTTCGTCATTTATTTCGAGCAGCAAAGACGGAGGTGGTTGGACAAACACCTGTCGTACTTTCTCACGCAATAGGATCAACGGTACATTGAGACTTTAGACAGAAAATGTGGCTAAATTTAGCGTCTCTCTAACAGCGGTATGCAAGAGAGTAATTTGCATTGCAGACCGTTCAGCATGTGAAGCAATGTTACTATACGAGCCATAAGCGCCATCAAGCGCTATTATCATACATTACATATACCTAGTACGTACAGTAGTACCGCCTTTCGAAATGTATGAAGCGTACACCACCCTGGTGTGAAAATGCTCGCCTGCAGCTTCTGCGCTATGTACGTACGATACGTTACATTACGAATGTACTACATAATGTAAGTACATACGATACACAACGATACAGTACGGTACAGTTCGTGACTAAGTACGTTAGCTTTGGCGTAATATGCGCCTACATATTGTACATTACGCAGCTGGTCTTAAAAGCTGTAAGCTCGCAAGCGCAAGCGACTGTCAGCCGCTTTCTAGAATCTGGTTTATGGAAAAAGCGCAGTTGCACTTTGCTAGGCAATATAAAACATTGCATGACGGTGGAAAAAGATGTGGCTCACCTGTACATGCATGGTGTACCGTAATTCCTAGCTTGTACCTGTGAGCTGTGCTATGCCGACGGCTGCACATGCTGCGTAGGCAAGTGTTCAAATGAACAGCGCACTGACAGCAAGCGGCTGAACAAGCACACTACGACATTTCCACTCTCCATTTGGATCCAGCAAAATGTCACAATGGCGGTGGGATGCGACAAGTTCGCCGGAATTACCATGACAATAAGCGCAGTAAATGGATTAGCTTGCGCGATGCACAGGCCTACAAATCCGCTCTTACTCCAGACACATCCCGTTTGCTTAGAAGCCCCAAGTCAGTCATGTTTTAAACTTTGCCAGAAGCCCCAAATATTTAGGTATTATTACATAACACAACTTAACACAGCGTTATATTACATTGCACCATTTTTATACATGACATGCCCTAAGTACCAAGAGAAAGACGGATAATGGTCGATTTTACCGAATTTTCGCCCGTTGCAGTACACCTTCTGCTGCCGCTTCTTTTCGGATGGAGAAATCAGATGGAAGGAATCCTCTTGCCTATCAATAGGGCCTGCCAGTTGGCGTTGACTCTGCAGGATGCACTGGAGATAGACATCTTGGAACCAGAGCTGGTACTGCCGCAGTTCCTTCACCGCCTGCGCCTCTTTCGGTGCTTCTATGACGCAGAAGATGGTGGCGCCGAAGAGCAGATAGACGAAGAGGACGAGGAGACCGGCGAGCATGCGATTATTGGTCGCTTTCAGCTCCAGCCAATCGAAAGCGACCGTCGGCGGCGGAAACGGAATCCGATCGACGCCGGTGCGCCGAATGCCCGACACCAGCTTATGCTGCAGAGCGAACAGTTCCAAACCCATGGCTGCTGGAAAAACAAATAACATGGCGCACAGTGTATGTGTATAGTATATGTTTTTGTACAGATGCGCAAACTAATTATAATTAGCATGAGGGAGAAGGCCGGCCGAAGGTGTAACATTCGTTGGAGAGGGATGGGCGAAGCAAGAAAAGTGTATCCTCTTCACCCTGACAAAAAGCGAAAGAAAATATATAATTCTGCTTTTTGACAAAAAGTAGGACTGTACGCGATGTTTGTATCGTAATGGGAGGACGTAAACAGGATATTTTGCTCTGGAGGTTGTGAGAGGAAAGGGCGCCAAAAGGAAGAGGAATGATCTTCATTCCGTTTCGATTTCAAGTCTGCTCCAGCCCGTTGGCTTTTTGTTGAATTTTTGTCGGCGGTATCGAAAGCCATTGTAACAGTCCATGAATTTTCTATGTTGTGTCAACAGGCGATAAAAGGAACACAATTCCCTTGGGATACGAGAACAGAACGGCGAGGAAGATGATGAAGACAAAAAATTACTCTTCAGAGAGTAATCGGGAATTGTTCCGTATGTATGGAAGGTATACTGTAGCAATACTAAGTAAGTATGTACAACTTCCCTTCCCCTTTTTACCGATCAAAAGTTGCACTGAAAGTTAAGGTTAAATCAAAGGGGTCACCTCGCGACGCGGTCCAGTACTAGCGCTTAGTGCAACTGACGAATATCATCAATATTGTAGACGTATGTACGGTACGGTGTACGTAGGCGTTATTCAGGCGAATGTGGATATTTATTTTTACACTGTTTCCTATACATATTCATAACCCAGCAAATAATTACTTTCGTATTCTAATGAAGAAGACATAATAACATTTGCCAAAACCTAAGGAAGAATAGTTTCGCCCTACCCGAACCCGATGAGCAGATGCCTCTTTTGGTTCGAGAGGTTCAAATTATGGTTTCCTGCCTGGCTAGCTATTCATTTTCAGCTTCTTGCCTCTTCTCCAGATTATAACGTATGCACTTACGAATGGCTCCTTCTCGTATGCTTGGAATAATTTCCATTTCGCGCTTTATTTCAATAGGGAAGTCTAACGAAGGCTGGAGAGAACCGAAAATGCTTTTTGCTCTCCTGTGATTTCTGAGGAGGGGGAATTTTAATATCAGCGCTGTGGAATCGGACCATGCACCACAAGATACAGTACACCGCATCGACCATGTTACGTATGTGTGAGTGCCACACCCGTGACATTTCCCCCTAGAATAATCTTCTCTTTCTTCAGCTTCATCTTACGGGAACATCTTCGAAAGGAAACGTGGAAGAGCAAAAGCTGGTCGCTTTCTGCGTACGAGCCTGCTTGCGAAACGGGGAAGTACAGACAGAGTCTTGTAGCCTTATTGATGATGTCAGGCGATCGTCCACTTTATATTAAGAAAGGTTTTCTGTAGCGGTTGCATAGTACGTGGAAGGGGGGTACTTTTTGTAAATCGAGATAATATGCCTATCGGATTCCCCATCAAAAACTGCATATGTAGATGAAGTTTTAGGAAAAAATTTGTTCAGGCATCATCGAGATATTCATGGGTAAAGGTGGGCAGGTCGCATTTTTGCCGTTTTTCAACGTTTTTAGCCATATTTCAGCAACCGTAGGGCTTAGAGGGCTACAATTTGGTACACACATACATCCCATAGGGACCCAAGTCTGGACCAATTTTGAGCCCAATCGGCCACCTGTTTGGCGAGATATAGCGTCACAAAGTGCATTTCTGTATATTTTGCACCTGTTGCAAATTTAGTTTTTTGAATACCACGGCGCGAATACATGCCCTGCACGGGGTAAAATTTTGACAGCAGGTAGAGAAGGGTTAGGCCTAAAAACTTTAGTACTACCGCAAAAAATCTCTATAATTGGAATTGGGACTACAGTCCTCTCGAATAGTGAAAAATACAGCAAAAATTTTCCCGCCTTTTTTATTTTTCAAGATAAATGAGCAATACCACTGAAACTTTTTCCTCGTAAGTAGCCTATCTTATGTAGAATTTGATGTAGATTTCAAAAATAAAATTGTTTTTCCCAAAAAATTTAACCCTTACCCAAAATTCACAAAAATATACTACTTTTGCAAAATTATATGCTAGGGGTTAAATTTTTTGGGAAAAACAATTTTATTTTTGAAATCTACATCAAATTCTACATAAGATAGGCTACTTACGAGGAAAAAGTTTCAGTGGTATTGCTCATTTATCTTGAAAAATAAAAAAGGCGGGAAAATTTTTGCTGTATTTTTCACTATTCGAGAGGACTGTAGTCCCAATTCCAATTATAGAGATTTTTTGCGGTAGTACTAAAGTTTTTAGGCCTAACCCTTCTCTACTTGCTGTCAAAATTTTACCCCGTGCAGGGCATGTATTCGCGCCGTGGTATTCAAAAAACTAAATTTGCAACAGGTGCAAAATATACAGAAATGCACTTTGTGACGCTATATCTCGCCACACAGGTGGCCGATTGGGCTCAAAATTGGTCCAGACTTGGGTCCCTAGGGGATGTATGTGTGTACGAAATTGTAGCCCTCTAAGCCCTGCGGTTGCTGAAATATGGCTAAAAACGTTGAAAAACGGCAAAAATGCGACCTGCCCACCTTTACCCATGAATATCTTGATGATGCCTGAACAAATTTTTTCCTAAAACTTCATCAACATATGCAGTTTTTGATGGGGAATCCGATAGGCATATTATCTCGATTCACAAAAAGTACCCCCCTTCCGCCTATACTACAGGCTACTCTCAATCCTTACAGAAAACGTCTCTTAATAATGCACATTAACAAAATAATATATCACTCTATCCAGGGGGATCTCACTGTGCAAATAAGTCAGCTTCACGTGTCCAACCGAGTGCCCAGCGAGCCCAATGGTACATAACTGTAGGTACGTCGTATGTACTATTCTACGGCATGTACTATTGATTCACGAAGGACGTATGTAGGTACGTATGTAACTGTAGGTACGTATGTACTATTCTACGTATGTACTATTGATTAACGAACGTGGACACTTTTGATCCACTGTTTATTTTATATTGTTCGACTGACCAGGTGGTTCTTGAAGGTGTGTTTTGACGGAACTCATGTGGCTGGGTCGTTCTATTTTACTGAGAAGTCCAATGGACCAAAGCGCCAAAGTTTCGTTCAGACAACCTCAGCCCGAACACATGGGATGGCATGGCACATCGGCGCATCGTCGACAATCATCTCAAATCTCAAGTGCTCTACTCTCGGTGCCTAAAAAGTTGTCTCCTTCTATGTCGTTTATCGAATATTGATTTTCGGAAAACTAGATTTTCTTTGTGTCATCGTCTCATTCGTGGACTCATTGATGCACCGCTGTTCTGTGAGTCTGAGCACTTCACTCTCGTGGATAGGCGCTCGTTCATGCATCAGAATCGCTGCGAAAACGACCAACAGTGCTTGTCGTTCCAGAACAGTACCAGTACGTACGTAGTTTCTACGTGTGTTGTGACGATGGTAACAGCTGGCTGAAAACTTTACCTCTGTCTCGGCGAATGACTCTGATTTTCCTCCTGGATATTGTTCGACAAGAAAACGCTGCTTTACTGCTCATTAGGCAAGCTTTGTACAGTGTCGTGCAAAAAAGTGTTTCGGCATTCGGAAGAGCAGATAAGATAGTCTACGTATGTACTCTGGGAAGCCGTGCTGTGCGTTCTATCATTCTGATGCTGGATGCTGGATCAATATTTTCGGAAGAGAGAAACACATCACTTCAGATGGAAGGCTAGTCTACTACGTATGTAATATTATTCTCTGTCATTTACTGCGCAAGCCCATACGTACCACGTGTCAGGAGGTTTATGAACATCACAAGCCACGCGCCGTGTACTACATCCATTACATCAGGAAGAAGAAGCTGCAAGATGCAGCTCTAACGTCTTTGCGTCGCTTTTCCGGATGCCGTTACAGATTGCTTCCTCTATAAACGTTGACCAAACGTCTTTCTTCATGACGAGACTTAGTCGCATCAAGTCCAGCAAGTCCATCTGCATTTTCCTACCAGTGGCGGTCCTACTTTGCATCTTCGCTATGCTTAGCCTTCGCTACATGGCGTGGCCAAATAGCTCAGTCTATCCCACTGAATGGCACATCACCAACTTCCAGATGACTTCAAGCACAGCTTCAACATATGAGATCACAAGAAATCATCCAGGACAAACTTGTGGTTTTCTGACATATCAACCCATTGGGCGTCTGGGAAACCAGCTGTTCGCCTTGGTCTCCGCTTATGGCATATCTCACCTGACTGGACGTCATTTTTTGACACCTCGCAACTTGGAGCTGGAGAAATATTTTGACTCTAAGTTATTCGGTGGCTATTCCTCCCTCACTTCAGCAGGTCAGTTGGGATTGCGTCAAGATGGTGCCTGGATAACCAAAGCCAATTTACCAAAACTGACAACAATGGATTTCAACGTCAGCGCTGGCTACATGGCTACCCAGATGCAACTCTTGAAAAGTCGGTGCAGCCAATCGTCTTTCGTCTTGCTTACTGGCTACCTGCAGAGCTGGAAGTACTTTCGGCCGTTTTTCTTCATCTATGACCGGAGCAGCAAACGGCTGGAGCCACTACTAAGATTCAAAACGGAAATACGGGTCAAAGCAGATCAAAAACTTAGGGACGCACTTTCCCAATACAATCAGAAGACGCGTTCCAAGTGGACATCCTGCACTTTTATTGGAGTCCATGCGAGGCGTGGAGATCTAGTCAAGTAAGAAACGGTTTGGACAGTGGACATTGACATTAGTAAGAAACGGGTATCATAGGTTGTGTGATGAAAACCCAAAGAGGGGACAATTACTAAACGTGTCTGTTTCTCTGATTTGAGTGACACTGAGAAGTATCCAGCCAGCAAGTCGTTTCTGGCCAGAGCGATTCGCGACTTTCGCCAGTGGCACCGAGAGCGGGTCTCACTCCGACCCCTGGGGCATTCCGTGTCTTCTACTCAAAAACCATTGGAGCATTCCGACTCATCCAATGACTGCTTGCTTTTCGTTGGCCTAGGAGGTGATTACGAGTGGAATCGCGAAAACTTTCCCACTGGTGATGACGTGATGGTTTTGCCGACGACAGCTTCGGATGATGAGGAGCAGGCGGCTGCACACGACATGGCCATATTGGCTCAGTGCAATCATTCGGTCATAACGGTAGGCACATTCGGCTGGTGGGCAGCTTTCCTGGCTCAAGGTAGAACGATCTATCAGCAAGAATTCGCGAAAGCCGGGACGGATTTTGCGAATAGAAGACTAGTACCGCTAGATTACTATCTGCCTGAATGGATTCCACTTTGAACCGACGATGTCACTTATCAGAAGATGAAGATATTAGACTGTAGAATCATAGACCAACAAATTTTGATTCGATCTCTGAGTTTGATTCTCATGATCTGCATTGTGTGTGATGATTTTCTTGATTACGCATTGCGTTTAGAGGAAGTACATGATGTACAGATCAGTGAAGGAAAGAGACCCATAATGCTTCGAACTTGCATGCGAAATCAGCCGTTTGTAAGTAGATGGAAGTTAGTGGCTCTTTGTCTTTGTGACTAAATCCATGCAATTACGAAATCCATGCATTTCCCATCATTTAGATTAGCCGCAAGAAGAGGGACGGGCACCCGAAGCGAACGCTGCGGGTATCTAAATGATGGGAAATGCATGGATACCGTAACCAACGAAAAACGTTTATCAAAAACTTTTCTTTTTTTATTTATTTATTTTTATTTATAAAACAATATTTTCTTTCACGAAACAAGACAAGACAAAAGAATCAACAAGAAAAAGACTTTTCTTTCACTTTGTTCCGAATCTTCTGCAATCGAAGCAGAGCAGGCAACCGAAGAAATCCGTGCTTGTTCTTCTTTCTGCCATCGTCCATTCTACGACATATTCCCCATTGCATGGTTCCTAAACCTATCATGTGAAGAGAAGACCGCCAAGCGTTGAAGGTTGCGGTTATTTCCCCGTTTACAAAAATAAAAAACCCATAAAAATGAGCAGCCAAGATCAGCCGTCGTCCACGGATACTGCAGGTTAGTGTAGTAGGCCTATTACTCTTTTTATCTACGATTTTTTCGTGTAGCACAGCCGCAAAACGCACGAAATCACGCGATATTTGCAGAGGGCCTGGAGAAATCTTCGTCCCAGCAGAGCGGAGGAGGGAAATCGAGTAAGAGCAAGTTCAAAGGGACGAAATTTACGCTGGATGAGATCCAAGGCGGCCTACCCACCGTCGGAAACTGGGCAGATGAAGTGGAGCAAGAAACTGCCACGCGACAGGTAATAGACATAGTCTGTTCTGTCCAACAGTAGAGGTCGCTATGGAACTTTGTTCGATGTGTATGAAGGCTGGTGTACATTAGTGACATGCGCTCCGCGTGTCTACGGCTCAGTATTCGCGCAGACTTGGACAGCCGTGGTGACGCTGGCTGGGCGTACGCTCGGCGTATGTTTTCTTCAATGTGAACCCGCCTGTGATGTGTTTTTAGCGCGTGGAAGAGCTGACGATCTATGAGGAGAAGCTGAAGATAATTCATAAGCGCAAGGAGCTTCCGTCAGCTCCTCGCGCCTCCCGCGATCCGGCCAACGTGGACACGAGTCGAGTGCCGGATGAGGCGCCCTGGGTGGCCTACATGGGCAATCTCCACTTCGACGTGGACGAATACGGCATACAGAGCTTCTTCGACCAGAGGGAAGTTTCGGTATGTATGCGGTAACACATACCCCTAGGAGGCGTCATTGTTGACAACACGAAACTTATTTGTTGTCCGTTTGGTGGTTCGTTGTCGGTTTGTTATCCGTTTTGTTGTCGGTTTGTTGCCCGTTCGTCAACTAACCAACAACACCCATATATAAACGGACAACAAACCGACAACAAACGGACAACAGCTTCGGGTTGTCAATAATGACGCCTCCTCGGGGTATGTGTTAAAAGCTGATATGATGCCGCCACAGACAATACGGAGCCAGGTCTTTGTGCCCACGAAAACCCGACTATCTTGTCTCCGCACCGTACTTTACGTGGTAGCGATCAAGCAAATTATGCTCTGCCTAAACTATCAGAGATGGCTGATTGTAATGTAGACGGAGAAGATTCACTTGGCCAGGGACAAGGAGCAGGGCAATCGACCTCGTGGATTCGCCTACGTTCTCTTCCGAGATCGCCTCATGCTGATCAAGGCCCTCTCTCTGGACAAAGAGGTACTGTACATGACACATAAATACGCACACAAACTACTGAGTGATACTATGCCATGCACTCCACACTAGCGCAGACAGAGTGGCTGTTACGTGTTGTATTCTTTTGTGAATGGAAGAGGGAAGATGTGTTGCAGTCGCTGTTGAATCGCGAGGTGAAGATGGATTTGCCGGAGAGTGAGCAACGGATAAAGGTGGCCAAGACGCGACTCGGCTGGGACGAAGGAGGCGGAGGAGGAGGAGGAGAGGGCGACTGGCGCTCCGGCGCACAGAGATACCAGCAGCCCAGAACCAGAGATAGAGGTAGAAGATGACGCCACCTTCAGATATCCAGGCATTTCCCATCATGACGCTCAGGCACACTTTGTGTTCCATTAAGCCTGGTCCCGAAGCGAAAGAAGACAACGAATTACGGTACGTTACGTACGTAGTAAGAACGAAGACGACGACGCGCGTGTTGCGGTTCGCTTCGGGACCACGTTTAATGGAACACAAATTGTGTCTGAGCGTCTTGATGGGAAATGCCTGGATTAACCACATCCGTCCGACCTATGCTTGAACAGCGAGCAACTGCACCACAGGCAGTACGCAATACGCATGGACAGCCGTGGACTCCTACGGGCGTACGTCGGACGTCCGGCGCTAATCTGAACGCGGCATGAGGGGGCTCAGCTGTGCACGAAGCTCAATGCAACTATACGCATACAGTAGCCTTTGTAGTCCATATTCGCTACTTACGTTATTATTCCTGCGTGGTCGCGAGATAGTACCGAGTCATGACCAGTCGAAACATCAAAGTCACTACTAGTTTACCCGGGGACAACGAATTGCACGACAAGGCATTGTGCTTCTGTGTATCGTTCTCACGTGTGCACGTTTGATATTGCAGAGAGTTACCAGCAGTACGGTAACGGTCGGGGTCCCCCCTCCTCGAACGATTATCCTCAGCAGCATCGACAAGACGACACGTCGGGCGGCAGGCAGCAGCAAGCTCCTCGCGACGCCTACAACTACCAGCAGCAGCCACACACTCAGCCACCGCACTACCAGCAGCAACCTGCACAACAACAGCGCGGACACTACGACCACCAGCCCGCCTACTATCATCACCAACAGCCAGCAGAGGCAAGAGGAGGAGGAGGAAGATACGAGCCTCCTCCGCCACCCCCTCATCACTATCCTCACCCCTACCACAACTATCCACAGGACGGATACGGCAGATATCCAGCCGGATATACGCAACAACACCACCACGAGGAACAACACTACTACCAGCCACGACAGCCGCAGCACACAGCAGGATATCAACAGCACAGGCAACAGGGAGGAAGATATCAACAAGTACGTCCCTACATACTCTCGTCTGGGGCCTTGTTTGATTGGCTTTACGGCTTTACCATGCCTAATGGGGCGTTCTTTTACGTTCGAGATGTTAGGCTTATCAAGGCGGGATGCCTTTATAAGGGAATTCTCTCACCGTTGCTCGCTCGTTTGCTTTGACACTTATTATTAAACATACCTATGTGTAAGTACGTGGCGTGGAATGCAAGCTTGTGCTTATCCGTCCGTGTATTGTGTACACAGAATCAGCAGTACGGTGGAGACAGGCGAGATCAGCATGGAGGAC
Source organism: Epsilonema sp. ZAB3_2 (assembly GCA_030247985.1). Lineage (NCBI taxonomy): Eukaryota > Metazoa > Nematoda > Chromadorea > Desmodorida > Epsilonematidae > Epsilonema > Epsilonema sp. ZAB3_2. The sequence continues at coordinate 76,157 of JASAMW010006447.1, forward strand.
ACTATCAGCAAGCTGCGTATCAAGGAGAGAGAGGAGGCGGAGGCGGCTATCATTATCAGCAGCAGCAGCAGCAGCAAGACTACTATGAGCACGAGGAGGCGTACGATCAGCAGGCAGATCAACAAGCTTACCACGGTCGCTACAACAGACCTCCGCCGGAACAGGGACAAGGTAGGCCACGTGTTGCTCCAGCTCGAGGGTTGGCCTTGACGGAAGTAGGGTGCTGTGGGGTAAACAGGGGTATATGGTGACCCAAAATTTTTGGGGAGGAAAATTTAGGAGAGGGAAGGTATATGGGCGAGCGTAGCGAGCCCTCGGGGGGTTGGGGGGCGGAGCCCCCCAAGAACGGGGGTCTGGGGGCGGGAGCCCCCAGCGGGGGGTCTGGGGGGCAGCGCCCCCCAGGAAAAATTTTTCACTTTTACGCCCAAAATAATGCATTTTCCAAACTCCTGAGACTATTCAGTCGTAAATATTTATACCACTAAAACACCGTTGCATTTCGCTTTTCTGACAGTCACAGACGGACAACAAGCAAGCAACAAACGTACGTACAGTATGTACCTGTGCCTTGCCTTGCGTAATTATGTCTGAGCAATGAAGTAAGGGACGGGCGAAGGCGATCAGAGCTCTCATCACCTCGCTCGTGGGGTGGGCAAAAGCAAGAAGGGTGAGTGAGGTCAGTGGGAGGAGGGAGAAGAATGGAAAGGAGAGTAGCGTGAGTGACCTCACAGTGACCGCGCATAGTTACCGTAACCACAGGTAAGGCCAAAAAACGCGTTTTCACGCAGTTTCACACCATTGCACTCCTAAAAGAAATATTTTTCGCAAAAGTGGGTTGAAAATTTTCCTCCCCTGACCGCCTAATTTTGGGGAGGAGAACCCTGAACTGGGGAGGAATACCTCCCCTTCCCACTACGACCATATACCCCTGGGTAAACCCGGACACGGGGTAAACCCGGACACCTAAGCTTTTCTGAACTTGCTGCTACAGCGAGTGATGAACGAACATGGAAGCTCATTTGAAAGAGGAGAGTTCAAGGAATCGATTCGTAAAATACTTGTCTCAATCGATCGTATGGTTGCTGTGATATACTAGGTGTCCGGGTTTACCCCACAGTACCCTACGTATGTGCATACGAGGTCAGATTTACTACTCAATAGAACGCGACGGCAGCGAAAGTGACCAGGGACTGACTGAATGACTGGACAAGGTTTCGTAGTTGAGCTGTACCTATTTACTTACACTAGGCTATGCATGGTTGCAGTATTGAAGATGTGACAGTTGTGTTTGTGTGTGCGTGGCTTTGCAGGCTACTACAGTTACTACGGACGGCGCGGTGCGCAGGGAGGAGGGGCGAGATATCAGGAGTCGGCGCCGCCCGCCAGAGAGCGCATCGAATCCACTGCTAGCGAAGCCGGTATGTGCAGTATGTACTGTATTATATGGCTGACCTGAGTTGGCAGTGACGTGCATGTGAAGGAAAATCGATGATGTTGACCGCTGACCGGCGCGCATAAGGCTAAAACCGACACAGTTATGGGCAAGCCAGCCTAGTACGTACGTTTTAGTAGGAGCAGGAGGGCGCGGGCCGAAATAATTATCCTGCTGCGCACAGCAAGTGAGTAGAACAATCAGCTGATTATAATTGCCCCTTTTGGTCACTCACTCACTCTCTTATTCTTCACTTTTTCTTTGTGTTCAATCACCAATGCATGCATGCGAATAACAACAAGGTATTATCGTTCATTTCTGTCACAAATGCGAAATAGTATTTCCAGTTCAACAAACAGGGATTTTTGTCATGGCGATAAGGTTACTGTAGTTCTCTTTCACCAGTTAATGTCCTTTTCCGTGGCTCTTTCCTACAGGCAGATTCTTCTCAATGCAAGCAGAAATGTCCCTTGGACGCTTAGGAGCTCTTCTCTTTGTTTTTGGGCAGTTCGCCGCCGTTTTCTCACCAGCCAGTACAGTCGGCTTCCTGCGCGCCAGAGACGTAGAGTTAACTTTGATCCTTGCGCCTAGCTGAGCCGAGCCTGCTTGACCACTTGCCCACCCATCGTAGCAAGGAAACTTTTCTTGGCGACGTCAGTGGGGCATTTGCGGTAGCGTCGGATGGCTTGATCGTTCAGTCGCTTCCAGTCTGGGTCACTCTTTATCTTGTCCCTCATTTCTTCGCGCAATACATTCGACTTTTTCGGATCAATCTCGCATTGAAACTGGGCAGGAAGCTTGTCTGGGGTAATACTTAGCTTGCAAACACGAGAAGCCATGCTAATTATTGCGTACAAAGAAAGTTAAAGGGGAACTTTGGGCGGAAAGTTCGAGGTAAGCCTGCACTGATCATTAGATAGAGCATAAAAAATGCTGCAAAACGCACCAAGTCCCATCCCTCTACGTTGCGTCGTTCTTGAGTTATAGGCTTCAACTGATCTGTGAACGGGAAACTCAGCTTGAGAGCACGTAGCTCGCTAACCATTGCACCGATCGGAATAATTTTGCTACCACCGTGTGCTCCGTTTGGCGTTCTACCTTTTTGTTGTATAAAGTTTTGCTGTATCTTCACTGTCTGTGGCATGGGAAGCCCAAAAACAGGTGTCCTTGCGCAGTTTAGCACACATTTCGTCCATGATGTGGACGTGGACGAAATGTGTGCTAAACTGCGCAAGGACACCTGTTTTTGGGCTTCCCATGCCACAGACAGTGAAGATACAGCAAAACTTTATACAACAAAAAGGTAGAACGCCAAACGGAGCACACGGTGGTAGCAAAATTATTCCGATCGGTGCAATGGTTAGCGAGCTACGTGCTCTCAAGCTGAGTTTCCCGTTCACAGATCAGTATTTGCCTGTAACTCAAGAACGACGCAACGTAGAGGGATGGGACTTGGTGCGTTTTGCAGCATTTTTTATGCTCTATCGAATGATCCGTGCAGGCTTACCTCGAACTTCCCGCCCAAAGTTCCCCTTTAAGACAGCAGACGACAAGATGGACAATAGATAAACAGGTATAATCCCTTCCTCTCTCTCCTTTTGTGCGTGGTGCGAAAAAGTGTGCGAAGTTACAATTATCCCCTGAGGCCCTTTGGGCAGGTCAAGTAGGTGGACAGCAGTCAGCCAGCGTGCCAAGTTTTCCTATGGACAGGGACCGGTTTTTAGTAGGGTAGCCTGACCATGCCCATAACTGTGTCGGTTTTAGCCTTATGCGACCGGCGCTTGTCTGTTCTCGCTACTGTGCTGCTTCTAAAAGTTCTGCCAACGGTCTTCCAAGGAAAGACCAAGAACTACTAAAGAAGCGTCGCACACGGGGTTGACTACTGACTTGTGTGCACTGCCAACTTAGCTCAGCCAGTCTTTACATGGATGAGTTCACGCAGTTCCAGCGAGTAGTGGAGAATGTAAAGAGAGCTGCGTGTGTGGTGGTGTAGAGAGCGAAGGGACGCGACGGGAGCGGAAGCGCCTGGAGCTGCAGCCGCGGACGAAGCCGCTGGGGGCGGAGGAGGAGGCGGCGGCGCGCGACAGGGCCAAGATCTTCGGCGGCGCCAAGCCCGTGGACACCACGCAGAAGGAGCTGGCAGTCGAGGAGAAGATACGCAAGGAGCGGGAGCAACTCCACAAACAGGTGCACTAACTAACTCCACATCCATCCGTACGAGTGACCAACAGGAGCGAGAGGCCTTCGCTTTCATTCTCCCCTCCTCACTCCCCTTCCCACGCTTCTTCCTCGCCTGTCCACCAGCACCCTTTTCCCTCACTCTTTCCTGATGACAAAGGAGTTTTCAATCGCTCACTTTGTTGGTCCAAAGCTGTGATTGATTATTATGTCCTTCCTTTTTTCGTACGTATTAGCTGTGCTGTATGCGTGAGCATGGAGTTGTGAGTTGATGTGCACATGCATAGGTGGAGGAAGAGAAGGCAGGTCAGCGTACGCGCACCACGTCGACTCGGAGCGTGGGATCGGACGCGGAACAGCAGCAGCAGCAGCCTATGCGCATACTGAGTAGAAGCCGCTCCACTGCCTCCGCTTCCGAACAAAAGGAGAAGGAGAAGGTGGCAGTCACCAAACAGGACAGCGCTCCAGAGTGAGTAAGACAACTTTCCTTCCACTCTATGCCTCGTACGCAGCATCAGTCTTGGAATGATGACTGAAGGTCTAAGTGGCATGTGATATGAATGTGATGATACGCATCGTCATCGCATCCTCATTCGCATCGTTACTTTTATGTGATATTTGTAGATGGTTGTGTGTTTTCAGTTTGGATAAGACGGTGACAGAAGAGCAGGGGGAGGCGGCGGAAACAGAAGAGGACGCGGCTGGCAAGAAAGAGAACGGAGAAGTGAAACTGCGGCCCCAACGGCCGAGGGGACGCGGAAATCCCAGTACGTTGTCGCATCTTATGCACAATATTACTCCACCTAAATTCGTAGATGTTATTTTTATTCTCTCTCTTGTGCTATAGCAATGAGGTGTAGCTCGGGTCTGGGGAAAGTTGGGCCACCCCTGCTACGTGTTTGCCATTGCGCCATCTTCTCTGAGTCTGACTCTGAAAAAGCATAAGAATCATTTTTTCCATTCTTTTTTCACTGGGTTGCGCCTTCTCAAAGCGGAGATTGGATTGGATGGGGTGACCCGCACTACTTCTGCTTCATTGCGTATGTACTGTATGTCTTCAGGGGCTGCGATGTCTTCGGAGAGAGGAGGAGGCGGCGGACGACGCCAGTTTCTTCAGCCCCACAGAGGAGGAGGAGGTATCTGCATGCATGCAGCATTACTTACGTTTACCGTAGGAGTGTCGCGCGATGGCTAGCAAGCTTATCCACCATTTGCAGTAAGGCGATTGGGTTGCTCGATGGCGACCCCGCAGCATTTTGTGAAACTTTGGATCGGTGTCTGCGGGGTCGTCGACGTCATTTGTTGTCAAATCTTCTTTTCACTCGCTCCTTTGACGCTTCTAGATGATTGAACAGGTCGACGACCCCGCAGGCACCGATCCAAACTTTCACTAAATGCCTCGGGGTCGCCATCGACCAACCCAATCGCCTCGTACTGCATGTGGTGGATTAGGACCAGCTTTCATAGGTAGCTTCAGGTACCCTATAATAGTACATTACAGGGCTATGCACCGGTAAGTACCGTATTCCGAAGTGTACTGTTTTGCTCCGTCACTGGTGCGCTTCAGACGTGAACTCCGAGCCCTGACTATGTTTCAACATGTAAAATCTCCGAGTTCGCACCGGACTCGCTCCATGTTTTCCAAACGTGTGTGTGAACAACCGAGTTTGTAATTCGAAGACGTGCGAGTAATTGACGTTAGTTTCGGTTCAAAACGAAGTCTTTCCAAACTCGGAGCGAACTCGGAGTTCACGTCTGAAGCGCACCACTAATCACTTTGTGTGTGTGTGCAGGCAACGCCTACTACGCCGACCACTATGGCGGTTATCACGGAGGAGGCGGGGGTGGGGGTTATGCGGGTGGCGGTGGTCAGGCGTATCGCGGTCGAGGAGGCGGCCAGTGGCGTGGCGGAGGAGGGCGCGGGGGTCGCGTCATCTACGCGTCCAATCGCGGGCCGCCGCGCACCACTGCTGGTGGTGGAATGTCTCGCCCGCCGCGAGGTGGCGCTGGTGGGGGGCGCCAGTCGGCCGGCTCTGATTCGCTGCCGCCTCGACACGCCTCGTCCGCAGCCAATCAGCAGCAGCAGCAGCACGGTCCGCCCACTCTACCGGAGGAGAAGCCGGTGGACTTCTCCGACCAGAATCCCTTCAATCTTCTGCAGGAAGACGACTGACTCACTCAATACTCGTACCTATAACACTCGACTCTACCCTCTACTGTACTGTACACTGGCGGCATTTTTCAGACGGATTACTTGCTGTGGTCTCGTATTATTACTATCCGAATCTACTACAAGCTCGCAAAGGGACTTGGAGTTGGAAGGTACAGTACATAGTGTGACTTGCAGGAGATTGAATTGAAATGAAAGGTGGAAGGCTAAGTAAGAAATGGGGAAGAAATAGGCGCTGTGAACGTCAGTGAATGAGCGAAGTGAAACGAAAACTTGGTACTCAGTGCTGTACGTACGTATGTACACTGCTATGCTATGCGTGCGTACCCGTGCTAGAAGTCGCACTGATTCGTTTATGTAGGGTACGTACATACGTACCTACGTATGCACGTGATGTACGGTACGTAACGTACCTACCTGCTGACTGTTGTATACGTATGCATGCATGCACTTTACTGTTGACTCGAAAACGTACATAATGCTGTACATACATATGTATGTGTACTGTAAACGCTAGCTTTGTACATACATAGCTCATATTTTTAGTGTATTGTTGCGTTTTTCTTTGTTGTTTTTGTTGTTATAGTGAAGAATCTAAGTCATTCCTTTGTTTTTTATGCTTCTAGAGCAGCCATGTGCTATACGTATAGAGTAGTGTTTGCATGTTTCTCTGTTGTTGCACATTTAGGACGCCTTTGTGCAGTACCGTACACAGCCTGTCCTGCACCTATTCGCGTGTTTTCTGGATGAAATGGGTACTGCTGTTGTGCTGAAGTGAGATGAGTGAGTGAGGAGTGATCGTATTTGTTGATTTCTGGCTTTTGCAGTCGCTTTTCCATGGAGAAAAGAACACTGAGGATGCCGTCGATTGTTGCTTTTACACGGTTGATTGATGCTGTTCGTTTTTGGAGTTCTCACGACACATGACGTGAATCCCTCCAATTTTTTTCGATCGGGACATTGTTCAATTTTTCTCAGTAGCTTCATAGTCGTTTTCTTTCATTGGTTGAAGGAAATATATTGTCATTGTGCACGTGCATTATGTTTAGCAGTTACCTACCTTTACCTACCCTACCGAATCGTTATTTGAATTAGGTTTTGGTGGTAATATGGTAAACAAAGTCGTGATGTTTCCCCATGATTATTGCATGGTTTTTAGTGTGGAACGCGTACTGTACTGTTACTCATAGATAACACTACATAGAAGCTGTTTGATCGACTGAAGAGGTCGAACTCACACCCTTGATGCTTTGTATCCTGCCTCTCGACCAATGTTTGTACTTGTAATTTCTTCCTATCTTTTTCTACGGAGTGTAATTTGCTGCTGTTATTTATACTTGAGTGTCACCTGCCTCTACCGTTGTACCTACCTTTTATATTTATCATTGTGTAGCTGTTGGCATATGTGAAGATGATACGATGTGAGCTCTGGATCCAATGAACCACTGGCACTATACTGTACAGATAGTTGCATGTACTGTCGTGGATACGTACACTGGATAGCAAGAATATTGTTTACCCCGTGGCCTTTTATATTAGTTTCGCCAAAAAATTTCACGGTTACTTTTGATTGCGCAGTACTATAATAGTGTTTGAGTGGCCTACTCGGCTATTTAGTGGCTACTATCAATGAATAATCGACTGCTACATGACTACGGTTGGCGGCTGTTCTTTCTTTGAGCAAATTGAGAGGTCGGTCACCATCGCAGATCTTGCTTCCGTGGAGAGAGTGTTGGATTAGAACCGTCAAGATGAACCCTGAGAATATAACCATGTAACCATCACGGGAGTAAGGGGCACTACTAAAGTATGCTGTGGCACTAAGTATTTCGTCTGAGGTGGCAGTTGTCATGGATGGAGATATATACCTAACCTACCTACACATCACAGTACGTATACGTACCGCAGCTTACCACAAGAGGAAAAGCCGGCAACGACAAAGAGCATGCCAGGGTAGCCTATGCGTTCTAGCAACGCGCCAAAGAGAAGGGCAGAAAAAATATTCTGAGCTGTCTGAAACAATCAACATTGTTGATGATTTGCATGTCACATGCTGCAGTAAAAATTTAGCTCGACGTCGTATGTTGTGGAAACAGGCTCATCCCAATCTTACAATTGATGTCATGACGAGGCCGTAGTTGATGCCAACATATTCTTGACCAAATGCTTTCGCCGTCGCCATTGGAAACAAAGAGAAGCTGCCACTGCATGCCAAATAGAGCGCGCATATCCAAATGATGAATGCAACTTTACCGCCCCAAAGGGTGGTACTGAGCAATGTCAAGGTGAAGAAAGTCGAGGTGGCACAAAGCGAAGCCATCGCAACCTGTAGTGTATCATAGGTTGCACAGTACGTACATCTACATAAAATGCGCGGTAATCATGCAGAGACCATTGTTGACCTCACAGTTACAGTTATGTACACGTACTTGATATCCAAACGCGTCTCCAATGGCACCCCACAATGGTCTGCCAATGGCATTAAAAATTGAGGAGACGGAGCCAACCAAAGCCAGATAGTGATCATCGTTCAGCTTATCATACTGCTCCGCGAAGCTCTACCAACATACGTCATACATACATACAGCACAACATTACGACGTGGCTTCCGTCCCGTCCACTACAACCCCAACTACAACCTCTGTGTTGAAAATTACTTTGTACAAGGTGGCGACAAGAAAGACTGTCTGCGCGTTGCAGAAGTAAGTGAGCCAGAGCATGTAGAAGGTGGAACTTCTGAAGACATCTTTGGGATGGACTGAAGCAACAGTCTCATCCTTTTTGGCGCTCAATAGTGCAGTGGTCTCATCTCCATCTGCCACTAACGACCGCTGATCGTTAGCTTCCAGTCGTGGTTGAGGGTCAACCAAGAGCAATGATCCAATGATCTGCATGCAGAAATAGCAAGCTGCCAGCAGCACAAACGTAGACGGAATTCGATGAAGCAAGACAGGTTGACAGAAGCAATCATTTCCACCTCTGAAAAGCCCAGAAGAGACCTGCTCATCGCACCGAAATTATAGCACACCTTCACAAAGGTGTGGGGACTATATCACACGAAGTACCTAGTACCTACAACATACGTACATGCGGCAATTTGGCTTGTAGTTCCAGGGGTTGATGTATCTCGTTTGAATGGGGTTGAATACGAAAGTTCCACAGCCGAAGCCTAACAAAACCAGCCCACTGGCCAAACCATGCCGTCCAGGAAACCACTTCAACAAATATCAAAATCGACAAGGTTTGTTTTGCTTATGTTGTACCTCTATATATACGTACATTATGTAATGCATAGACTTTCGTCTACATCTGTCTTACTTTCATAATGCATACGATTGCAGCATTGTAGGCAAGACCCAAGCCAAAACCAAGCATGACGCCGTACGACAGCAGCAATGCAGCAAATGACAGTTGAATCGTCCAGGTGGTCAGTAGGACACCCAGGCTGTGGAAAAAAGCAGCAATGGTCACATCATGTCTGGTGATCGGTTGATCACGCTGCAGCTGCATGCACCAAACCTCATTATCAGCCCTCCTAGCATGGAGGATAGTCTTGGTCCGATCTTTTTTTCCAGCCAACCACCGCACACCATCGCAACAGTCTGAAAACCCGTTTGAGCAGTGTAGATCCATGTGTAGTCCGCTACTCGCAGTGAGGCCGCTGACTGCACCTTCCACTTCTGATATGATATGAGATACGGGAGCATGTTGGCTACAATTTTATGGAGATATGGACGAAGCTACAGATTTCCCATTTTCTCGTACATGTAGTCACACAATATAGACAGCCAGAGATCGAGGTTTTACCGAAACTGTACACTGTGCCCAGCGACAAATGAATCAATATTGCACCGACCAGAACAATTGCAGTACTCCATCTTCGTGGTAACTTTTCTAGCAATATTGCGACAGGATCTGGCATTGTACTTGCCTTGTACCGCAGGCTTCTGACTTAAAAAAACCTGGGCTAAACGCCAATAAAATAGCGCATCAATAAAGTTCTGATATGTTGCTGCTTGACAATGATGAAAAACCATTCCTGTCGCCATGCACCGTCGTTTTGTTGATGTTAGCGACTGTTGAAATGCGAGTAATGTAAACAAAAAGCCTTGCATTGACAAACCAGAGGGGGCACTACGTAGGAATGCTGGTCGATGCAGCATCAGCTGATACGAAAGTGCTTCCAAAAGTACCAGAGCACAGCCACCATGAATAGAAGGTACAGAATCCAAAAGAAGAAGAATATGAAGCAACCATAACGTACATGAATAATTACTCGATTTGTACGATCAATATCCATTGTGTCATGATCCACCACACCGCTGAAGTTTTGATCTTTCTGTGATGAAATTCAAAAATTCCTTGATTTTTTCTTTCCTTTCCGACTACTACAAATGTGTCCAAAGTGAACATATCAACACATTTGCAGTATTGCACCAACGACGCATAACGGATGGCCTCACTTATTTTTGATGTTATGTGCACCGGTGCACGGACCTTGTAAAGAAGGTTTCAAAGGCATTCAAACCGGTTTTCTATCTTTTCTTATCCAATTGATGCAAAGAGAGAGCGTGCTACAAAATCCAAGATGAAAGCAAAAATTGATACTGGAATAGACTGATATCGCAATCTACATCACATCACAACCGCCCAGGGATTTTGTCAACATCAAATTCCGAATATGGAAGCCGGAAAATCAGATGGCAGCCTGGTCTTAAGAAGTCTGTATCCGATCAGACCCACCTTCAGCAGCAGTACACACAGCTCCACAATGCTAACGACACTTACACCTGAAGAACCTGCCAATGATTTCACATAGCAAAACATCAATGTGAAAAAGTTGATTTTTCGTACCAAGCCATAGCCCCAGCTGTCCACCAAAGTCGGACAGTGCGTTTGAAAACTGGAACATGAAAGCACAGCATGGGTTAACTGCAAAGACAGGCAATAAGTAAGTGTGAGTCGGCGTACATAAAGTACGTTACCTCGTAAGCCACAGTCTCTTCCAGATGTTCGGTACTGAGCTCCTCAAAATAAATTTCTGCCATCAGGAATTCCCTTCTGAAATTGTAGCCAAAACAATAATTCGCCGACAGGTCAAGTGTATAGTTCAAGACTAAAAATACCTAACGAATTCCGTGCATTTTGCGGGATCCGTGATGTTGTACTGGTCGCAATCTCCAACGGAGTAATCACCAGTAGGCCATTTAGCTGCAGAGTAACTGACCGAATAGACTTTCTCACTACAAAGGCAGAGAGAGGCTTGACAATGACAGCACACGGCGTTTATCATAATTTTCTTAGACGAGCGTAAAACTTCACATTGAACTTCGGCCAAACCTGCATGGGCTGGTGCAAGTGCATCCCTGCTGAAGATCGTGCTTGTTTCTCAGTTCACCAAATCCTCCAGACTTCGCTGTCATTTCGTCAACGCACGGTTCTATATTCAGTAGTCAGTTACGGTACCGTCTTATTTTTGTGATCATATCCGCTCTTCACACCCTCACGGCAGCGCAGTAAGCGACTGCGCTTTTGTACAGTTAGCGCATGAACAAGTGATGGCATACTTTCGTGGCTGGAACAACGTCTGGAACGAGGAGCTGGTGGAATCCTAGGATCACTGCAGCCACATTTTCTAGCAACTCGAGATTGGTAACAACTGCGATAGCACCCCTGTAAATGCACGTAAGGCATGATGGCACTGTACATGCTGCATAACGATAACACTAGACACATTCCACCCGCCGATGCAGTATGAACAACGTACGTACGTACGAACAGACCTGTACATCTGTTTACCTCAATATCATAGGAGAAGTTTCGATAGATGTACCACTCCGGCTTTTGAGTTTCGCAGGTGCCTTGTGGATGATCGACTCGAGTCATGCTTGTCTGCAACAGAGTCGAGTACCGTTTGTACTTGTTCTGAGACTGCACCATCCTAATCTGTACAGTAGTATACGTACTAAACTACCAGGTAGAGTCCATAAGATGAGACGAGGCCAGGTGGAGCTCTGTAGCTTTTCGTATCTGGGAAAGGCGAGCGATGGGTGTCGTGAATGACAATGTGGGCTCCAATCGATACCGTCGTTGGCAAGTATGTGTGTGTATGCAACTGAACTTGCACTCTTAACCCTGAAAAGCAACAAAAACAAAGTAAAATATCCATCTTCATCTTCACCCTCATTTTTTGATGCTCAGCAAGAACTGAAGGCTCTATATACAATATATTTCGCAAGGGTCAGTGGTGGTGGATCTCTTAAAAAAATATTACAGCTTACCATAGATTGGCCCAGCTTGCTTACTAATTCTGTTGGGCCCTGCTGCACCATTGAAAGTGTAGCAAGCACCAAATGAAGGATCAAGGAAGAGTGCAAAATCACTGAAACCAGAAAAACTTCGCCATTACATCATCCCTTGCTGAAAAAACACCGCACATAGTCTTTGCAAAATTACCGCTCGATGTTACACTGGCGACCTCCAAAAGAGCACTTAACGATCATCTCAGTGACATTGTAGGACAGCAACGCCCTGACACTATCATTGAGTTCAAGCGCTTGAAACTCCATCAGCTCTTTCATTTTCAGCTCTTTCAATCTGGTGTCATGAAATACCTGATCATTTGTGCTCTGAAATAGCATGAGATGAGAGTACATGGTACTACCAAACCAGCATCTCACTTCAAATCAGATGGCGGCAGTTTGGCAACATAAAAATGTCTCCGCTACAATATTATACTGTAACATACACTGACATTAGTTTCATTGTTCATCTGAGGCGCAACCCAAGCCGCGACATTTTCAATGACCAGACCACTGGCTAATTCTCCAGTCTGGTTGACGCACATTGCAATGTTGTCATTGCAGACGCATTTCGCCGTGGCAGATGTTCTGTTTGATGCCATCGAAGGTGTGTACTGGCATATTCCGTCTTGATTGCACAGAGTGCAGTGGGTAGGACGCCATTGTGCCACATTAAAACAAGGTCCCATCACTCTCCACTGCTCTCCAAATGCTTGAGATAGATCGTAAAAACAGAGGCAAAATTTGCTAGCCATGCCATTTTCTCCGTCGTTGTCGAAATCTTGTTCCCGTCCTTTCTGCGCAACTTTAGCTGAACACTCTTCACCCATCTCATTGCATTTGCATTTCAGAAGTGATGTGTGAATGGCTTTATTAGAGCTCGAAGAAGCTATTCTAGATGAACTGGTTCTCAGTTTTCCCAGTTGGACACTGCGACGTCGTTGAGATTTTGCTGAATTTAGTACAATGCATTTCTTGGTGCTATTGGAGCACATGCACTTTCTCTGAAGCTGAACATTATCTCCAGTGGCTTTGGTTAAACTGTTATGCCACTTGCAAATGCCGCTGTTTGTATCACAGTTGCTGCATCGTCTGAAATGCCATTGATTTCTCTTCTGACAAGCCGTTAGCTCGCCGGTCAGCCTGTTCTGAATGCACAGGCACTGGAACTGTTTGCTACGGTCCCCAGGATAGGGAATACAGATACTTTTGGTGCAGTTGACGCAGCTCATATGAAAAAGGCGAAAAAGTGAAATGTGTGGTGATGGAAAAATATCAATGACTCCTGTCAAATTTGACGGTGGTGATGAAGAGTGCCAACGCTTTATTCGTCTACTTTTCGTTGGACGTGAATCTTCTTTCGCCTTATTTGTTCCTAGTCCTAGCGCATCCTGGAACATGCTCAATTTTTCCAGTAGTTGTCGTTTGTACGGGTTGGAGTTGCAGATGGTAACCGCTGGAAATTTCAAGGCTGCATAGTCCAGCTGAAAAACAATCATGATCAACCAGAAATTTTTCACTGTTGAAAAAGCGCCACACCACCACCACCACCCCATTTAATACTAGTACCTATGTACGAACATATACTGTACGTGTGTACACAGACGAACCGTTTTCAGAAGATTATTGATATGATATTGATTGCCACCTTACTCGCACATTGATGATTTTGTCTTTTCTGTAATATTTCTGGATGATAAAATGTGCCTGAAATATGCAGGCTAAAAGACAAGCAAGCAGTAGGCAGGACCAGCTCAACACGCTGGGATTCGTTTCAGACGAAGCGATACGCTTCAGGCCATGAGCACTGGTGGTCTCAAGGAAATTTTTCAGCTCAGTTTTCGCTTCGACTTCACTCTCCATGAAGCTTCAGTGACGTATTTTAGCAAAAAAATTTACGCCTAAAAGTTGCATGGACGAAGTCATTCACGTTTCCTCTCTACTTTCGGGACTCATGAACCGAAACACATGAATGCGACAGGAAATGGAAAATGACGGGGTCGTTCGTTGGTGAATCCTTGCATCCTTGCGTTTTCTGCAATCGACAGTTATTTAGTTCTATCGGAAACTTTTTCAAGCAAAATCCTCTCTAAGCAGAAGCTAAATGCATAGCTTTTGAATATTTTATCAGCCTGTGCTGTCTGCGGAACCATTTAGCCCCAAATTTACTTCCCATGCCTTTCCTATCTTCCCGTGTTTGGTGTTTTTGTATCGCGGACGTCAGTGGCTCAATGGTATCATCGCCTTCATCCCTATGAAACGAAGAGATGCGAAGTACTAGCCAGGTGGAACAGCTGGTACTGTATCTCGCAGAAAATCAATCCGGCATGTAGCTGTAACGCAGCTCTATGAGCTTCTCCCAGACAACCACCTACCCGGCATGCTGTACTCGTACGGTACGTACGTACTGAATGTCACACAGATGTACAGAATAGTTTACGCACGCCTTTGCCTTTATGTGAGGTAGGTGTTACAGTTGCGTACGAAGGCATGTAGGTATAATGCACAGCACAGCTCAGGCTTTTCTTCAGCTTTCCTTGCTGCTCGCTCGTTTATCTGGGGAACCTTCTAGGATTTTCCGACGTGTACATACATACATATTACATACCACATAGTCGGCGATATTTTATTTAGTGGCTGTTCGAAATTTTTTTCCGGCTCAGCAGATAGCGTATAATTCTAATGCGCAACATAAATAATCTGTCAAAACGAGTTTTCAATTTACACTTCTCGAAGATATCGAATGACATCTTGGACGTGCCCAAGCCACAGCGCACGATCTTCGATAGAGTGAAGATCTCGATCGTTTTTCTTCTCCTTTTGGTGCCGCACTTTTCTTTTGCACGGCTCCACCATGGACATCACAGCAGAGGAACTGTCAGAAAATGGCACGGCATTGGTCGAACGAAAGTCGCCAGCTGGTTTGTTTGTCAGCTCACATAATACACCATTTCTTTGCTCTCTTTGGCATTGCTCTCTGTCCAGGATTAGCGTTGTTTTTATAGCTCACTACGGATGGGGATGGAGGCATGTGATTGTGGGCCTGGGAAGTCTCTGCTGTTTTTCCAACTTTATGCTTCGCGTGAATCTGAGCATGACCATCGTTGTCATGGTCAACCATACAGCTGCATCTCATCAACAGGCTGCAAGCCAGCTGAAGACCATTGCCAACTCTTCAGCCAGTACTTCAGTTGAAACCGATGGAATTCACTGGGACGATGTGTGCTATACAGCAGAAGACCTTGCTGCCTTGGAAGACGTTGGAGACAATGAGGTGTACTACAGTAGTACGTACAGCAATATAGAGTTTTTGCGGCTAGAGATCGTTTCGTCATACAGGCTATTCCTGTTGGTTACCCTTATTCCTGTAAGCATGACAATGTACCATGTCATGTGTGGTGTTTCAGGATGGCAATTTTCTTTGGAATACAGAACAGCAGGGTGCTTTGCTGAGCGCTTTCTTCTGTGGCTACAGCATTCTGACAATCCCTGGTGGTGTGCTGGCGACTAGGTTTGGAGGTAAGTACACACACACACGTATCATTCCATTCCTTTGATCTTTTGAAAATGTTGTGCTATTTGCTGCAGGCAAATGGATCGTTGGAACTGCCATGCTAATCGCTGCCATCTTGACATTTGCAACTTCATCAGTTGCTGCGATCAGTTTTCCACTTCTGATTGTTCTTAGAATTGCTCTGGGCTTGTGCTTGGTAAGCAGAAAGCACAAATACCTACATATGTACGTATGTATGTACGTACATCGTAGATTAGAGGAGTAGATACGCCACGCCGTGTACATCGCAGCACGCGCAACTTGTGGACGGAACATTTCCGTAAAGTGTCGCTTTCAGTCTGTTGTATTTCCCGCCATGATGTGCATCCTGAGTTTCTGGATTCCCATTCAAGAGCGGAGCAAGCTGCCGGTTTTCGTCTTTACAGGTAATGTACTGTATATCATCATACATGCTGACATTGAGTGCTCGATTATTACTGAAAAGAAGCATCTGCAGCATTCCTTGCTATAATTATTATTACGGAACTTAGGAAGCAACATTGGTACAGTGTGTTGCTTTGCGATGGCTGGCTTTGTCATATCTGCCTGGGGTTGGCCTATGCTATTCTACATCACTGGTTTGATCACGACGACCTGGTTTATCTTGTGGGCATTGCTGGTCACCAATCGCCCTTCCCTACACAAATGGATAAGCAAGTCAGAACTGGAGTTTATCGAAGCTGGACATGCAAAAGCTGAGGTGTCACCTTCAGACTTCAATCATCTCCCTTCTCCCCTTTGGTATCACTATCACATTTTCCCCACTCGTATACTTCAGACAAAGCAGCCGGGAATCTGTGATATACCCTGGAGAAGAGTGTTCACATCGCTGCCGGTCTGGTCCATCTTCATTACTCACATGGCGTGTCATGCCACAACGGTGCTCTTTCTCACCATGTTGCCCACCTATTTTCGAACGATTCATGGACTGGATATTCGCAAAGTAAGTGCAAAAAGATATTGCCATTAACCAACATACCTGCTGGCTGTACAGCACCATGCACGTAAAGTTACGATTTGCCGTTTTCCTTCATTATTTTAGAACGGGCTTCTCTCGGCTATGCCCTTTGTCTGCTTCTTTGTTTTTGCAAATACGGCGAGTCATCTGTCAGATTTTCTACGGTCTCGAAAACTACTAAGCACAACGAGTGTGCGCAAACTGTTCAATTGTGGAGGTTGGTATTGTGTACCATGAAAAGAATATTTATTTATTT